>CM076854.1:54817317-55097477 GCA_039519185.1 Astragalus membranaceus | reverse complement strand
AATTTCCAACTATTCCAGAATATATATAAAGTGTTTCATTTCAATGATTCATTAAAATTCTCAATAAACCGTAAAACTCCGTTTTGACTTAAAAATCGCTTTTCGGTTCTAAGTCTTTTGAAAACGGGATTGTTGCCTTTTCATTCGAAACCACAAGTTTTCAGAATACATAAAATGTCCCTAATCGTGAGTAGAACTCACCTAGTCGACGATCGTACGAGGAGCTCCAACGGAATACGCGATAACCGAATCACAAGAACCCACGAACAATCCCCGTTAGATACTAGTTCGAACCGAGACAGCAACTCTTCCCACTGAGCAACTGGAACAGCAACTAGAATGACTGAAATCCTTCTAAATTCGAAATGCAAGCACCAGACTTCTCCTTTGACAGCAACAACAACAAAAACTGAACATGCTAGCTCTACCTTCTTCACCAATGAAGCACCAAGTTCGAAAATGGGGTTGAGAGAAAGAATGAGAATTAGCTTCTGAAACTTATACCAATAGAAAGAGAATCGAAAATGGAGTGGAAAGGAGGTCTGAATACTTACATGCACTGACCATGGAGATGGATCCTTCTCCTCCCTTCTTCTCTCTCTCTCTCGATTTTTCCCTTCCTTTCTATCCTCCCCCTTCTGTTTTTCCCTTTCTTTTATTTTCAGATGAAGCCAAATTGTTTAAGTGTGAGGCTGGTCAGGTGGCTATATGGGCTGGGGGAAATTTAAATGATGGTGAAATGACCAAACTACCCCTAGTCCATTAAGTCATGGGTTAGGTGTCAAGTTTTCTCTTCAGTGCAACACTTCTCGATTAATCCGGTTCCGACCCGAAGTTCCGCAATTCTTTCGGTTCGAAATTAATTTTAGCCTTCATAATTATAATTTAAATGATTAGGGGTGTGAAAAGACAATTTTTCCCTTCATCCCCAATTCCTTATTTAAATTATGAATAAGTCACACTTTAATGGAGAATAGGATTCCTTGACGAATTACTCGACTATTAATCCCCGAGACGCGACCGATTATTCCCACAAATAATTAATCGGCCTCCGGCATCGTAATACGAGTCTTCAAAAATTAGGGATGTTACACACTCCGATGGGTTTCTAGCTCAACTTATGACTACTTTGGGACAACCAAATCAGTTCACATACAATATGCTATTTTCTTAGTATAGCTGTTTACTTGATATTTAGACATGTTATTTTTCTTGATAAATGGCTAAGGTATGGTTTGTGCTAAACAGAATTAATATTTTATAAATAAAATTAACCTATTTTTTAAAATATGAAAATTATTTTATTTAATTAAATTTAAATACTTTTACTAAAAAAAAGGCTATATAGTTAAATTTAAATATAACATACAAATATTAATATATAAAATAGTGTTTTTTAATTGAACAAAATACGATAGTTTTTATACCGTCACTATTATACTTTACAATAGTTGTTCTATATAGTAGAAAAAAAATACTAAGTAGAATGATATGGAATTTTTTTTAATAAGAAAAAATTAAACAAGTACCTAGTACCAACTGATGTTGGTTCGGTGTCACCCCGATTGGCAGCATCCATCAAACCATTGAGTGCATCACATCTTATCCTTGTCCGGTTGTTCCTTATGTATGACAACCTTTGTGATTCTATCATATGTAACAGTCAACTACAAATTGTAGAAATAGTCTTCTTGATTTAACCAAGTTACCAAACTCAATGCATCTATCATGAATTCTGAATACAATGAATTCCCTCAGTGAAATTATCTGTCTTTTGCGGCTGTCGTCATAGGCGTATGCCTCACTTAACTTTATGTGTTCTTGATATCCATTCTCTCCTAGAGGGAACGATAGTGAGTGTAACACCCTGAACTCCAGACGTCATAAAGTTGGGATGTTAATCATTTTAATAAATTTCAGAGTTCTAAACCGTTTATGGATTTAAATAAAACATAATCCCGAGTGGCATAAATACCAAAATGATAACTAAATGACATAACTGAACAACAGTTTACATGAGTCATTTCTTAAACATAGTTCTAATCTAAAAGAACGGTTTAGACTTAGTACATTAACTTGATTACAAGCTCAAAGGCTAAGGTATCAAAATTACAATACATAACCATTAACTAGGGTGGGCTAAACAATTATACTTAGATTTCTAAATATACCATAAATTAAGTAGCCACAACAACTGCTACTTCTCCCGTCTTGCCTGGTCTTATCTTGTCAATCTGAAAACACAACAACATAAACAGTGAGATTTACAATCTCAGTGAGTTCCTTCGGGACCCTCACTCTTATCCTCTCATAGGAACTGGCGCCCAGGAAGAGCAACACGCGCATAGGCGCTGGCGCCCAGGAACTCGCGCAGGAACTGGCGCAGGAACTGGCGCAGGGGAACACAGCGCCCAGGCACTAGGCGCCTAAGGCCAACACACAAGGAAACTCATTTTACTTCGAAATTGATTTTGTACGAGCCAAATACTCAGAATATGAGAACCAAATAAAAATTTTGGCAAAAAGTGACACGCATTTTTGGCGCCCATGGACTAGGCGCCTAAGGCCAAGACCAACCACAACTCCTATGACTCCAAAAATTGTTTTGCACGAGCCATTTAACTTGGACATGAAAACCCAGTATCAATTTTCGCAAAATACGCAACAGAAAATAGGGACCCTTGGCGCCCATGACACAAGGCACCTAGCGCCAAACTGGCAACACAGTGACACAGAACAGCAACACAGTGGCAACAGACACAGTAACACAGTGGCAACAGACACAGCAACACAGTGGCAACAGAAACAGCAACACAGTGGCAACAGAAACTGGAAAACTGGCGCAGGCACACTGGCTGGGCGCCTGGCGCCCATGACTGAGGCGCAGAAAAAAAAAACAGCAACAATGCATATGGCGCCCAAGGCGCCTAGGAGCTTCCAAATTCAGAATTCTTCAAATTCAAACACCAAATTAAATTCACCAAACACCCAATCATATATATATAATTCAATCATCATCATGATCCTCAATTTTCACCAAGTAAGCACCAACAAGTCATATATTCAAACATATGACATACAATTCACATTAGCAACAATTCAAACATTAATCATGCGATTTCAACATAGGCAATTCATAATCATGTATCACAACACTACAATTTAATCAACAACACAACAATTCATTCATAGAAATTATCCTAGAACCCTAACCCTAGGCATCACTAATTCGCATAAGGTATTAAAAACAAAAAGAGGACCCCCTAACCTCTTAGAATTCGCACCACCAAGCCAAGCTCCAAGGAAAATGCAAGACACCAACAAGCCTTCTCTTCCTCCTTGAGTGATTCTCCCCTTTCTCTTCTTCTCCTCTTCACTTCGCAACTTCTCCTCTTCTCACTCTCTCTTTTTTACGTTTCTTTTCTTTCTTTTCACAATTGAGTAAAATTCAAACTAAGTCACAAGACCCCTAGTGAGTCGAATTCCATGACAAGCCAATGGGCCACAGGCCTAATTGTGGATCACGGGCCCTTATTCGCACCACTCAATTCGTGACAACATCTCCTAAACAAATAAAATAAATTAAATTAAACCTTGAATTATTTAATTAAATTAAATAAATATTGTAAGCCTTAAATAACTTAATTAAATAAATAATTAAATTATTTTGGGGCGTTACACTTGCAGTCCTAAATCAATCTCTTGGACTGAGCGAATCAGATTTCTCAAAGGACTCGAAATCCGAATGTGACTCAACACCAATCTGTTCCTTCTTGCCTTAACTTTCAAATTGAGGTCTCTAAATGATTCCAACAAAGACATCTCATGCATCATCAACTCTGTGATAAGTCTATTTTTAGAGTCTTTTTAATAGTTATTTTATTAAGTCTTTTTAGTATTTTAATTATATTTTTGATCTATTTTACTGCAAATGTTTACTTTTTATCTTCAAGTTTTATTTTGAAGCAATTTGGACAGCATCTGTCTCAGCAGGCCAGAATTCGACCAAGATCTCTCAGAATTCGACCAAGATCTCTCAGAATTCGACCAAGATCTCTCAGAATTCGACAGCATCTGTCTCAGCAGGCCAGATTTCGACTGGATCTCCCAGATTTCGACTGCATCTCCCAGATTTCGACTGTGCCTGCTTCTGCTGGCAAGATTTCGACTGTACCTGCTTCTGCCACCAGATTTCGACTGTGCCTCAACTCTGCTATCCAGAATTCGACTGAACAAGTCAGAATTCGAATTGCCCACTTGCTGATGGATATTTTGCCCACTTGTTGATGGCTTTGCCTTGCCCACTTGTTGATAGATATTTTTGCCCACTTTTTGTGACCATGTGCATTGTCCACTTGAGGATGGCTCTTTGATGACTACCTTGGCCAACTTGATTTGCCACTTTTTCCTCTTTTGGACCATTTTGCCCCTCATATTTTCCTATAAATAGAGGCTTGATCCTCACTTGTACCTAAGCTTGAATTTTGTTAGAAAATCAATGACAAAGGCTCTCTAATGATTCATGACTTCAATTTACTCTTCATGCTTTTTATGATTCTTGTTTATTTACTTTCTTGCCCTTTAAATTCTTGCTATTTATTTTCTTGCCCTTTTTCTTTCCAAGTCATTTACTTTCCTTGCTATTTAATTTCTTGCACCTTTATTTTCCAAGTCATTTACTTTCTTGCCCTTTAAATTCTTGCTATTTATTTTCTTGCCCTTTTACTTTCCAAGTCATTTACTTTCTTGCTCCTTTAAATTCTTGCACCTTTATTTTCCAAGTCATTTACTTTTCTTGCTATTTAATTTCTTGCTCTTTAAATTTCCAAGTCAAGTAAACTACTGGCAAGTCAAGTAAATTACTGGCAAGTCAAGTAAATTACTGGCAATTTACCTTTCAAGCAATTTACTTTCTTGTCATTTACAATTCCGCTATTTATGATTTTTGCACTTTACCGCTTTCTTTTATTTCTCGCTATTTAACTTTATGTTTTCTTCTTTTATTTCCTTTTCTCCTCTTTTGTCTACAATGATCATGAGTGAGTAGACTTTGCTAAAAAATTCCTTCTTTCCAAAAACACTTTCTTTTCAGTTAATCAAACTTTGAAAAATTAAATTGGTATTCACTTAGGCTCTCCCTGTGGACCGATACTCTTTTATTACGCGATACGACCCGTGCACTTGCGGGGCTATCAAGTTTTTGGCGCCGTTGCCGGGGAGGCAGTGATATTAATTAAATTTTTCGAAACCGGTTAGACTGAAATTTTATTTTCTTTATTTTTACTTTTTTCTCTTGTCCCTCGAATGCGAAGAACCAGAAGTTTCGGTGAAACTGTTCAACAAATTCCCGAAATCGAAAGGTTCTTACATAGAAGGAGGAGAGAAATTCCCGATAACCAAATGGCGGCTAATGAAAATCGTGCTCTCAAAGAGTACGCAACACCTTCAGCAGAACCATCGGCTGCCATTGTACATCCAAATGTGGAAGCAAATAATTTTGAACTCAAATCATCTCTGCTTTCAATGGTTCAACAAAACCAATTTTCTGGTTTTCCCACGGAGGACCCAAATCTTCATATTTCAATTTTTTCTGGAATACTGTGGGACTCTCAAATTAAACGGGGTACCTCAAGATGCCATAAGACTAAAGCTCTTCCCTTTTTCATTAAGGGATAGAGCTAGAGCATGGCTACATTCTTTGCCTTCGGAATCCATTACCAGCTGGGACCAGCTAAAACAAGCTTTTCTTACTAAATTCTTTCCCCCGAGTAAGACAGCTCAAATGAGAAATCAAATTACTCGATTTTCTCAAAACGACGGGGAATCTCTTTATGATGCTTGGGAACGTTTCAAAGAAATGTTAAGGCTATGCCCCCATCATGGACTAGAGAAATGGCTTGTTGTTCACACTTTTTATAATGGATTACAATATGCAACTAGAATGACTGTTGATGCAGCTGCAGGTGGAGCTTTAATGAACAAAAATTTCACTGAAGCTTATGCACTCATTGAAGATATGGCTCAAAACCATTGTCAATGGGCAAGTGAGCGAGCCATAGCAAATAAACCAGCATCATCAAAGGAGCCGGGTAAGTATGAAATATCCGCTGTTGATCATCTTGCCTCAAAAGTGGACGCACTTTTTCAAAAATTTGAAAAATTAAATGTAAGTGCCGTTTCACAAACTTTTTCTCCTACTACTCCACCATGTGAATTATGTGGGGTTGTTGGCCATATTGGAGCTAAATGCCGGCTTGAGGCATCTAGTACTGGAAATGAGCATATAAACTATGCTCAAAAAGAAGATCCGTTTTCAAATACTTATAATTCTGGGTGGAGAAATCATCCAAATTTTTCTTATAAAAATCCTCCACCCAATCCAGCACCTAGACCACCTCCTGTCTTTCAAAATCAAAGCGTTTTTAACAACCCACAAAACAGCCCGCAAAAGTCGAACTTAGAATTTTTGATGGAAAAATTTGTGTCATCTCAAACAAAACAAAATGAAGAATTCAAAAATCATACTTGTTATTTGAATGACACACTTATCAAATTAGAATCAAAAATCGACTCTATTGCCACTCACGGTAAGATGCTTGAAAATCAAATAACTCAAGTGGCAACACAGGTGGCTTCATCCTCTAAATCTTCGGGGGTATTTCCTGAACAGCCTGAACAAAATCTAAATGGCCAAATATATGCTGTCACCCTTAAAAGCGAAAAACAATTAGAGGAACCAAGAGCAAGCCAAGAAAAAATTGTGAGTGACAAACATAATTTACCGTGTGAGCAAGAAGAGAAAGAAAAAGAGAAGGAACTAGAAAAAGAAAAAGAGAAGGAACCAGAAAAAGAAAGAGAAGAACCATACATCCCCCTACCACCATACAAACCATCTCCTTTATCTTATTTTTCACCTTCCTTTGTGAAAAAAATAACATTTGATCTGGGGGGAATTGTAAAAAAGATCCTATTGCTTACACAACTTCCATTTTACAAGCCATGGGATCTAGGAAAATGCTTTCATTCTTCATATGTCACTTGGTCTCTATGCTTCAAGCAATGGGACCCAGGAATAACTTTCTAAAAGGAAAAGGTCAAGCTAATGACCATAAAAAGAGCGCTGCGTGGGAGGCAACCCACGGCTTAATGTATTTTTTTTCGATTTTTTTTTGAAAAATAAAATACCCCAGGGCTGAGTATCCTGAACCAGACAGCCAGGTGCGCTCTCCTAAACCCTTTTGTTTTATTTGAAAATCATTGAGGACAATGCCTAGTCCAAGCATGGGGGGGTATTTTATTGCTTTTATTAGGAATGTCTTTATTGCTTTGCCAAGTTTTTATCTTTTCTGTACTTTGAATTGTATCTGCTCCCTCCACCACGAAACTTTGTGAACCCCAAAGCATGTTTTAGATAAGCCAGTTCTGGACAAAAATAATTTTTCAATTTTTCATTAGCAATCATCTAGGTGGACTGGTTGGGAACAACAAAAATTATATCATGGTTCGATTTCTACTTATAAGGCTTTTTCACACACACACACTACTGAGACTATTTTCAGTTATTAATACAAATAGAGAGACTGAAAAGAAACTAGTAACCTGGTTCTCTTGGTGACATTTACTAGATGCGCGGTTACTGGAGAAAAACGTCTGAGTTGGGGTATTCAAAAAAAAAAAAAAAAAAAATTGTATATATGCAAAACCAATTCAAAAATGCAAAAGTTAGTGCATTTTAAATATCAAAATAAATGGTTAGCATATAAAATCAAAAAGAAAAGAAAAATGCTTGAATACCCAACGTATAAAGACCCTCCTTTGAGACCCCGGTCTTAGTAAATGGAGGACCCAAGCTTAAGAATGTTGGGGAACCGGTTCTATGATGACATTGATATCCTCTCTAGAGTACTGATACTTTAAAGTTGTCTCTCAATTCCACAAGAAGCCCAAAATAGTAGCTCTCATACCAAAGTATTAGAATTGCCCCACAGTTCACTTAAGGTTTCAAAATGAAAATAATTTTCCTTCAGAATTGGCCTAAAGATTTACACTGTTTTTGCTTGAGGACAAGCAAAGGTTCAAGCATAGGGGAGTTTGATAAGTCTATTTTTAGAGTCTTTTTAATAGTTATTTTATTAAGTCTTTTTAGTATTTTAATTATATTTTTGATCTATTTTACTGCAAATGTTTACTTTTTATCTTCAAGTTTTATTTTGAAGCAATTTGGACAGCATCTGTCTCAGCAGGCCAGAATTCGACCAAGATCTCTCAGAATTCGACCAAGATCTCTCAGAATTCGACCAAGATCTCTCAGAATTCGACAGCATCTGTCTCAGCAGGCCAGATTTCGACTGGATCTCCCAGAATTCGACTGCATCTCCCAGATTTCGACTGTGCCTGCTTCTGCTGGCAAGATTTCGACTGTACCTGCTTCTGCCACCAGATTTCGACTGTGCCTCAACTCTGCTATCCAGAATTCGACTGAACAAGTCAGAATTCGAATTGCCCACTTGCTGATGGATATTTTGCCCACTTGTTGATGGCTTTGCCTTGCCCACTTGTTGATGGATATTTTTGCCCACTTTTTGTGACCATGTGCATTGTCCACTTGAGGATGGCTCTTTGATGACTACCTTGGCCAACTTGATTTGCCACTTTTTCCTCTTTTGGACCATTTTGCCCCTCATATTTTCCTATAAATAGAGGCTTGATCCTCACTTGTACCTAAGCTTGAATTTTGTTAGAAAATCAATGACAAAGGCTCTCTAATGATTCATGACTTCAATTTACTCTTCATGCTTTTTATGATTCTTGTTTATTTACTTTCTTGCCCTTTAAATTCTTGCTATTTATTTTCTTGCCCTTTTTCTTTCCAAGTCATTTACTTTCCTTGCTATTTAATTTCTTGCACCTTTATTTTCCAAGTCATTTACTTTCTTGCCCTTTAAATTCTTGCTATTTATTTTCTTGCCCTTTTACTTTCCAAGTCATTTACTTTCTTGCTCCTTTAAATTCTTGCACCTTTATTTTCCAAGTCATTTACTTTTCTTGCTATTTAATTTCTTGCTCTTTAAATTTCCAAGTCAAGTAAACTACTGGCAAGTCAAGTAAATTACTGGCAAGTCAAGTAAATTACTGGCAATTTACCTTTCAAGCAATTTACTTTCTTGTCATTTACAATTCCGCTATTTATGATTTTTGCACTTTACCGCTTTCTTTTATTTCTCGCTATTTAACTTTATGTTTTCTTCTTTTATTTCCTTTTCTCCTCTTTTGTCTACAATGATCATGAGTGAGTAGACTTTGCTAAAAAATTCCTTCTTTCCAAAAACACTTTCTTTTCAGTTAATCAAACTTTGAAAAATTAAATTGGTATTCACTTAGGCTCTCCCTGTGGACCGATACTCTTTTATTACGCGATACGACCCGTGCACTTGCGGGGCTATCACTCTGCCGTGTGGATAGACTTTCTTCTCAAAGCATCGGCCACAACATTAGCCTTACCAGGATGGTACTTTAATTCAAAATCATAATCATTCAGGAACTCTACCCATCTCCTCTGTCTGTTGTTCAGTTCCTTTTGATCAAACAAATATTTAAGGCTCTTGTGGTCACTAAAGACTTCGAAACGAGACTCATACAGGTAATGTCTCCAAATCTTTAGGGCAAACACAATCACTGCCAGTTTGAGATCATGAGTTGGGTAATTCTCTTCATGCGGCTTCAACTGTCTGGAGGCATAAGCAACTACTTGTTGATTATGCATTAGGACACTTCCCAAACCCTTAGCAGAGGCGTCGCAATAGATTTGGAATCCTACGGACGGATCTGGAAGAATCAGGACAGGTGCAGAAGTCAAACGATTATTCAATTCCGCGAAACAATTATCACAGTCTGAGTCCCAAACAAACGGCTGACCCTTGCGAGTTAACCGAGTGAGTGGAAGAACCAGCTGGGAAAATCCTTGAATGAATCTTCGATAATACCCAGCTAATCCCAAGAAACTTCTTACCTCAGTAACTGTAGATGGTTGTTCCCACTCTACCACGGCTTCAATCTTACTGGGATCCACTGCAACACCTGCCTGAGATATCACATGACCCAGAAATTTAACTTCGGGCATCCAAAAAATCACATTTGGACGGCTTAGCGTACAACTTCTTCTCTCGGAGTACGTTCAGAACAATTCGGAGATGTTGCACATGCTCCTCAATCGTCTTAGAGAACACCAAGATATCATCAATGAACACCACCACAAACCGATCCAGATAGGGATTAAAAATCCGATTCATATAATCCATGAATACGGCTGGAGCATTGGTCAAACCGAAGGGCATCACTACAAATTCATAGTTTCCATACCTCGTACGGAAAGCAGTCTTCGGGACGTCCAAAGCTCGAACCCTGATTTGGTGATAGCCGGACCTCAAATCAATCTTTGAAATTACAGAAGCTCCCCTCAATTGGTCTAACAAATCATCAATCCTCGGTAGAGGGTACTTGTTCTTGATAGTCACCTTATTCAACTGACGATAATCAATACACAATCTCATACTTCCGTCCTTCTTCTTGACAAGCAACACTGGAGCACCCCATGGTGAGGCACTCGGCCGGATAAACCGTTTGGAAATTAGCTCTTCCAATTGGACTTTCAATTTCCTCAACTCTAACGGCAACATTATATACGGGGCTATAGAAATAGGTCCAGTGCCCGGAACCAACTCTATAGAGAATTCCACCTCACGATCCGGAGGTAACACAGGAACTTCATCGGGAAACACATCAAGAAATTCATTAACTACTTGCACAGAAGATAAATCCTGACCTGTCTCAGTGGATGCAGACAGCATCATGACATAAGCTTCTGCGCCTTGGAACAGATAGTTACTGGCCGAAGTGAAAGAAATAACAGCTTCAGAATTGGGCGGTTGTAGCTCCACTGACTCGGAGGCGAAACCGATAGTTCGATGAAAACAATCTATAGTCACATGGTTGGCCGTCATCCAACTCATTCCTTGGACGACGTCCATGCCCTTCATTGGTAAACAAATGAAGTCTACCACAAAATTCCTGTCTCCAATGGATAGAAGACAGTTTTCACATATCGCTTGGGTCTGAACACTACCGTCAGCAGCAGTCTTAATGGAGATTGGTTGAGGCAAAGGAGTTAAAGCCAATCCCAACCGTTCGACACAAACTTGAGATATAAAACAATGGGTCGCACCCGAATCATATAAAATACTAACGGAGTTATTAAAAAGAGATCTCATACCCCTTAGTAGATTATCTGACGGTGTGACCTTCTGGGCGTCCAAGGTGTAAACCCTCCCATGAGTTGTAGTAGCAGCAGGGTTATCTCCTTGACTCTTCGCCTTCACTGGGCAGTCCCGTGCATAATGACCACCTTTCTTGCAGTAATAACACTGGTTGGATCCCATCTGGCATTTACCCTGATGATACTTTCCACAATTGGAACATGTACTGAACCTTGAGGAGTTCGACGACTGAACCTGCTTTCCCTTGTTGGAGTTGTGCCTGGGACCCGTCTGATTGTGGGATGATCCAACATTCTTCTTATTCTGATGGAATACTTTCCTGCTTGCATATAACCTCTTCAAGTCACTCTCAGCTATGTATGCTTGCTGAACCATGGCGGCATAGTTAGTATAAGCAAAAGAACTCAGACTCTTAGCAATGTCTTCTCTTTGCCCATACTTGAACCTTTCGGTTTTCCACTTGTCATTGGGAGCATACCCGGCCAAACCGAAGAATTGATATAACTCTTCAAACTTAGCCGCGTACTGACCCACAGTTGAGCTTCCTTGAGTGAGAGTCAGAAATTCATTCTCCTTGTCAAACCTCATGGCTGTCGGAAAGAACTTCGCCAAAAATACCTGCCTGAAATGTTCCCAAGTCTGGGGAGTATCCATAGTTGCCATCATGGCTTTGGCATTAGTCGACCAGTTGTTAGCTTCACCTTTCAGCATATGTGTCGCCAATCTCAGCTTGTCCTCGCCAGTGACTTGCATAGCTACGAAAATATTTCCTATGTCATCCAGCAAATGCTGGGCTTCCATGACATCCGGCCCTCCTCTGAACTCGGATGGCTTCATTTTCAGAAATTCAGAGAAAACCCTCCTTGGGTCAGCTTGAGGCTCAGGAACTGGCTGAGGCTGAGCTTGAGCATTCTGCTGCATTAGCAACATATCTTCCATCATTTTCTGTTGTCTCTCGATCACGTTCTGTATCCATGCAGAATGCGGATCAATTGGTGGGTTATTCCTCGATCCTCCTGCCATAATTTTGCAATTGATACACCAAGTATTAAGTTGATCAGTCTCAATGTCTCTTAGCATCACAAGAAGCAAAATAGCAGAATTACTCGAGGAACAAAACCACCCTAACTGTCTAAGCCCGACTAGGTCGAACTGCTCTGATACCATAATGTAACACCCTGATAATTCTAACATGTAGAATCACCGAAATGCACTAAATGGCATACATCAGAGTAACTTCCTGTTATTGAAATATTGAACACAACTAAAACTTTCGATAATACATATCAAATGGTTCTCTGAACCTCATAAACTTCCTGAAAATGCTTAAGTTTCAAAACTTAAGACTTGTACATAATCCTGGTGTTCAATACTCAGAACATAAAGTAGCGGAAACGATTTTACAACTTAAACAATGAAAGTTATACAATCGGTGACATAACTAAATAAAAATACAAAGGGCTAAGCGGAAATCCAATTTCCAATAGTTCCATGAGTCGCACCAGCTAACCGTGCTTAGTCGCCTTTGCTTTTCCCTATTTCTCTGTAAAAACCACAAATATGTGTAATACCCTAATTTTGTCCTATCCAAAAATAAGAAATTTTATTTATTTTTGATAAAAATAATTATTTTCATGCCATGTTTTATTTTATTTTGCTACAAGTTTTAATCTTTGAAAAAATAATAATTAGAAGTAAAGAAACAAAAATAAGCAAAGGAGGAAATAGGGGAGGTTTGTAAAAAATATAGAGGTGCAATCAAGATTGGGCCATTTAAAGCCCATTCCTCCACCAAACCCAATCCAACTCCTTCCTAACCCAACACCCAACTCCTTCCTAACCCAACACCCAACTCCTTCCTAACCCAACACCCAACTCCATCCAACCCACTCCAACTAAACCCTAATTCGAATTCCACCCCTTCCAAACCCTAAAAAATTCGGCCACCCCCCTTAACCCTAAAATGTGGCCACATTCACTCTCCCCCTTAACCCAAAAATCATCCACATTCATCCCCTCTCTCCTCCCTAAAATTCGGCTACCTTTTCCCCTTTTCCCTCCTTGGAACTTGCAACTTCACTCTTCCCACACACTTCCCACTTCCCCACATCTCCTTTCCCCATACACTCCACCCTCACATCACTCCCTCCCCAACGACTCTCTCCCCTCCTACGACCCCTTTCTCTCTCTCTCATACACTCCCTCCATCTCTTCTCTCTCACACAACCTCCAAAGCACCACTCCCATCATCCCCCATCAAACCCTAGCCGTCCCCTCCCTCTCTTCTCTTCCTTTCACGTTTCCTTTCACCACCTCTCACGGAATCACCATTTTTGGTGCCCCCCCCTTTCTCTCCTCTCTCACGAAATCGCCATTTTTGGCATCAACACACAAATTACTGGTGGTCTCTCCATAGTTCGTAGGTCCATCCAAAGGAAACGTGTTTTCCATTTCGTTTTTCTCAAGGATAGCACGCAAACGGTCTATACACAAGGCTTGGTGAAAAAACGAAGGTCAAAACGCATCACTACAAGATCAAGTTTTTAGTATAAATATGGGGACGGTTTTTGAGAGAGGAGGGGGTGAGAGTTCGAAACCTTGAAGATCCAGAAGCAAGAGGAGCAAAAACGGGTTCTGGAGATATTGGAGTGAAAGAGTGAGAGAGAGAAAATTTTTGTTTTCTTCTTCTAAATTTATCATACAGTTTTTATTTAATAATTCTTATTGGTGAGATTTGAGAGGAGAATCCCTTGTCCAAGGTTTGTTGTATATTTTACTCTCCTATTTTATGATTTTTGAATCTTTTATTTGATATGTTGTTCATCTTCATGTATATGGTTTTTCTTTGATGTTGAGTATTCTATTTTCTTTCTTTTGAGTAAAAGAATGGAAGAGCATGTATAGATTATTTAATATGTTTTTTAGTTGTAAAGGGTTCAGTTTATTTCGAATGTCACGTGCATAACCAAATCCATGCATAACCATGAGTAATGATAGTTAGTTAAAGGATTTTCTTATCAACAATAATCATCAAAATAGTAATAATGAGAATCAAACATTTTCTTTAAGAAAGATCCAAAGTAATACCTTATAAAAAGTAATCACTTGCTTTATGTCAAATTTTCTTTTAGTAACACTGTCCCTATTAATCAAGATTTTTATTTTTTTTTATATCAAAGAAGGATCTTTTGACTTCAAAAACAAAAAAACATTTCCTAGTAATTAACAAAAAGGGGGTAGTTAATCCATTTCTTTTACTATTATTAAGTAAACAAATAAACTGATTTTTATGTTTTTCTTTTATTTATTTATTTATTCGTTTTTTTATTTAATCAAAAATTAACAAAAGAAAAAAAGAGAACAAAAAAAAAACTTTTCCTTAGTAAAAAAAGAGTGGTAAGTAAAACATTTTTAAAAAAACAAGTAAACTGTTATTTACACCCCCCAGGCTCAAGCATAAGGCCTTTTTTGTCACTTAAGCCCAGTTTCGCTAACTGGGCCCTCCCATGCGAATTGGGCTTTCTTTTTTCACACCCCTCATTTTGATAACTTAACCTCTTTGAGAAAGTCCAGCTTTTACACAGCCCATTGGAACAATTTCCTGATTTCTGCACCCCCTCTTTTTTAAAATGCAACCCTCCTCGCTGTTTACCCCCCATTTTTGATAATACAGCCTCATGTAACTTGCACCCCCCATTTTACTATTTCACCTCCTGTTTCTCTTTTTTTAAAAATTTCGTTTCTTTTCCTTAAGCGGACTTATTTTCTTTTTTTCACAAACCCTTTTTTCCCAATGATGGATAAATGTCTCACAAACCAAAAATCAATTCAATTGCGAAAACCCTTTTGATCATCTAAAATAAAAGCCGATTATCATTAATGATCACTCGCGCCGTTGCCGTTTGGTTGTTAATGATAATTTCATTTTTAAAAGAGTTAGTAGCGCGGGCACTCTAAACCGTTGTTGTTTGGTCGTCGCGAACACTCGAATCAAAAGCAAAACCGATTATCATTAATAATCACTCGCGCCGTTGCCGTTTGGTTGTTAATGATGATTTCATTTTCAAAAGAGTTAGTAGTATGACCACTCTAAACCATCGTTGTTTGGTCGCCGCGAACGCTCAACCCCTTTTGCGAAAAACTCCAAAAAGATTAAAAAACAAAAACCCTTTTAAAAAACCAGAACTACGTAGCTTTGAATTCTCCATCGCACCGGGAGATACGTAGGAGCGGATATCCTCCGTCAAGCACAATAAACTAAAACCCTTTTTTTTTCTTTTAAAAAAAAAACAAACACTTTTGCCAAAAATAAAAATTTTCATTAAGTCTTTTCATTCTCTTTTCAAAAAGGGGCAAGCTTAAGTATTTTCCGAATCAGCACTTAAAACCACACATTTAATTAAAGGTTCCCTTTCGGTAGAAAGGAGGCGTGGGGTGCTAAAACCTTCCCTATGCCTAACCGACCCCCGAACCCAAATCTTCCGGTTTTCCAAAAGGCCATCCGCTTTTCAAAAGGTTTTTATTCAATATTTTCCTGATAAAAAATATTGGTGGCGACTTCATTTTCAAAAAGTTGTAAACGAAGAAAGATTCCCTCAGGGACTTTTTCGGGCGCAACAGCTGGCGACTCCACTGGGGACTTTTCTTTGTAAGTGGGTCAAGCCTAACTAATTAAATGTGTGGTTTAGTGTGCTATCGATGTGATTTGGATACTTTGTTTGCTTCTATCCCTTTTCGGTTTGCTCTTCTTATCATGTTGTATGCATGTGCATTTGTTTTCTCTCCTTCCATGTTTATTTTTCCTCGTCTTTGCTTATGTGCTTAGTACCCTCATGCTTTTCCCCCCCATCTTGTTATGTTCCCCCCTTCTTGGCTCCCTTTCTTGAGGTAAACAAAGCACTTGATTGTTGTTGAAACCCTAGGCTAGCTTATTTGATATTGAACCCTAGTGTAGACAACATGTTATCGCTTGCTATTGCCTAGACTATTCTGGGTTTTCCTTTGCAGGTGGGGATATATGTGGGTAGTTTTAGGCGGTACGTCCTCGCTACACACACTCACCCCCTTATGATTATGTGCTTTGAGAGAGGCCTAAAACCCAAGGTCTGAAAAACACCTAGGAGAGTGGAAACGAGTAGTGACTGCCAATTGGACCGATGTCCTTCTGCTCTCACGAAAGTTTCAGCCAGAGTATGCTGTTTTATGGTACCTCACACCAGATGGCATGCCATCGTTGTGGGTGTTATCATGAGAGAGATTTAGCTCTGGTAGCCTTTGCGAGGGAGTGAATAGAGCCACATGGGAGGATTACCCTTTAAATTGCCCTAGATCGTAGGTCTCACCTCTTTTTAGGTCACAGGGGCTTTCCAAATTGTGTGCTGCATTGTAAACTAGGCACGTTTTCAAAAAGAAAAGGAGATTTTTCGAAAAAAAGAGAAAATAGAGAAAGAGTTGCCGTTGTAACCTTTCTTTCGTCGGTCTGTACGAAGTAACATATGAACCACTTTACTTTTTTTAAAAAAAGGAGGGGGTGAAAGAGTTACCGCTGTAGCCTTTCTCATACCGGTCCATATGAAATAACGTACGATCCGCATTTTCCAAAAAAAAAAATTGAATCACTGCCAATAAGGACTGGTCTCTGAGTTACATAGACATAGAACATCATCATAATTTACACATCATCCTTTGCATAAAACATACATTTTCATTAGTTTTCGCATGCATCTTTGCATTTCATCATGGTTTGCTTGCCGGGAACCCCAAGTAATGAGAAATTTTTGTCATAGATACGACATGGAATCTAGAAGGGAAACGGTGTATACTCCAAGGTACCCCGTTGTAAACAAGGTAGATGTGACTAGTCTGAAAAAATGTGTTGACCTGATGGGACCTATTGAAAGGGGATCGTTTGACAATGCTTATGGGAACCTCCGGAAGTTGTTGTTGGTAGAGGTGCAGACTGAGGCTATTGTGGCTTTGAGTAGATTTTATGATCCAGAAATCAGGTGCTTTCTTTTCAAAAAATTTCAAATGGCCCCCACATTGGAGGAATATCAGCAGATTTTGGGTTTCACTCATACAGAAGCTGTCCCCTACCGGTATCAAGAACAGTACTACACAGATGAAGGGTTCGCTGCATTATTGCAAGTGAGTGTAGAGGATCTGAAGCTCCAAAAGCAGAAGAGAAACAATGTGATAGGTTTCCCGCAGAGCTACCTTGAAGGTTTAATGGGAGCCTATGCTAGAAGTAAAAATTGGGTTGTCTTCAAGCGAGTTTTGGCCTTAGCAATTTTTGGGGTTGTTCTCTTTCCGCAGATTGAGAGGTATGTGGATGTGACTGTTATTGGCATTTTCCTAGCTTTTCAGAATAAGAAGAGCCCCATTAATCCAATTCCCGCCATCCTTGCTGACACTTATTCTGCTTTTACTCATCATTGTGACTTGAGAAGGAAGAAAATCTCTTGCTCTTCTCACCTGTTGTATGCGTGGCTTCTCATTCATGCCTTCACCAACCCAACACGAGTGGAAAAGTTGATTAGCTACGCTGTAACTTGTGAGGTGAAAGCTATGAGTGTTCAAGAGTGGATCCAGTTTCTAGGGGGCCTAGATGAGCACTCGATCCGTTGGTATCTCTCATCTTGCTGGGAAGATAAGCCTAAGGTAGTCTTCCGCTGTGGTAGTTTTCAAAATGTCCCGCTGATGGGCACTAAGGGATGCATCAACTACAACCCGTCCCTGACGCTGAGGCAATTAGGGTATCCGATGAGGAATTCGCCTACTGAAGAGATGATATTCCCGCTTTACATCTTTGAAGGAGGACCAAAAGATGACAGTTTGTTTAGAAAGGTCTTGCAAGCCTGGAGTACGGTGGTCCGCATGGGAAAAGTAGAGCTTGCTCAGAGGACTAATGGTATCACCTTCACTCAATGGCTTGGGAAAAGAATCCAGAATGTTCAACTGCCCTACCAAAAAGAGTTGCAAGTAGTAGACGCCAGTGTCCCTGTTGTCGAAGAACTAGGCGAGGTTAAGTTGGCTCTGATGAAGGCAGAGGAAGAGAAGAAATCTTTGCAAGCTGAGATAGAGAAGATGGCTCTGAAGAACAAAAGGTTGAAAGAAGAAAATGCCCTGAAGTCTGCTACCATTGAGAAGTTCAGTCAAAAACTAAAAGGAGAGGAGGAGAGCAAGTTAGAAGTTCAAAGGTATCTGCAAGGAGCCAAGGAGGAAATCAAGAGGCGAAGCTTGAAAGAGAAGAAGGCCCTGGAAGAAGCCAATCAGTGGAAAGAATTGTGGGATGAAGCAAAAATGGAAGAGAGACCTGCGAAAAGCTTGCTTGCCAAGTCAAAAAGAGAATCCCGCATGTTACAAGATGAATGGGAGAGTAAGTTAGACAGTGTTGTGCAAGAGAGAGACTCATTTGAGAACATCCTCAGAGAATATCAGCGGGCCCTAAAAGCAGAGCAAGAGGATTCTGATGAGTTGAAGGAGCGCCTTTGTCACATCAACGATGCGTACCGGCAAGTGAGGGATGAAAGTCAGTATTGGGAACATCGCTTTGTTGGGCTGCTCGGTAGGATTGAAGAGCAGGCAGTCATCATTGAGCTGAGGGACGAAGTTCAACACTGGAAGGATAGGTTCTCCAAGCTATCAGAATTGGTCAACCAGGCTCTTGCGGATATGCCCAGGAAATTAAGAAAAGCCAAAACTGAGATGTATCCCCTCAACACACCGCTTGAGGTGTACAAATTTGTGGAGTACTGCAGGGCCCTAGTTGAGGAAGCCAAAGGAAAAGCTGGAAGTACCTCTACCAACAACAAAAGGAAAAAGAGTGGAAATGTCAAAGCTCTTTGTATTTGAGCTTCTTCATTGTAATTTTCCATTTTGTTTTATTGTACCTTTCCTTTTTCGATCATTGTATCAGAATGTCGTACTTTCGGATTCAGATTTTGAAGTATTTTGTTTAAATACACCCGTTTCGCTTCCAGATTCCAATTTCAGTATGATCCAAAGAAAAATAACAAAAATAATCAAAGATTTACCTGCGTATCTATGACAAGACATAATACACCGCGATTCTCGGCAAGACAAACTAAACACGCATTCATTCGCATCGCATTCATTTATTCGTTCTTGTGTTCATAAGCGTGCTCCGTCAACAGAAAATTAGGAAAGCTGGTTAATCATCGCTATTGGACGCGTCTGCAAGCAAGAAACATGGAAAACAATCAAGCCAACCATGATCAGAACGATCCGCAGCCACATCAGGATGACGGAATTCTAGGAGGTCCGGATCCTAATGGTCAGGGTCAGCATGGTCAGAATCAGGGGAATCAAGTCATTCAAGCTGAGATGGAAGTCCTAAAGGCTCAAATGGCGGAGGTCATAAGAGTGCTAAGTGCCTTAAGAGATGTTGGCACAACTGAAGCTGCTGTCGCTGGGACGAACAATCCTCCTCCCCTTCCTGGGTCTGGGATCTCTCAAACCCTTCAAGCTGCGCAATGGCCTCCCTATGGTCTCCCACTGGGCTATACGCCTCCTGCTGCTGATGCAAACCCTGGAAGAGATCCTTCGGGAACCACGGGGCACGCTCAGCCTAATACAATTGTGAACGAAGTTGGAACAGGGACGCATCAAGCCCAGATTCAGATCCCAATTCCTGTTATTGCTCCAGGAACTCCGGCGGGTTTCAATTCACCAATAATGGTTCATCCACACGTACAGGGCCCAGTCCCTCAGAATATTGCTCACCGACACATGACCCCGATCGCGGCATCGATGAATAACCCTCACTATGGTGCCGGCGGTTTCCCACAGAATTACCCTGCCGAAGCTAGAAGTCAGTATCAGATGCTGGAAGAAAGGTTAAGAGCTGTTGAAGGGGCAGGTTCCCGAGCCAGGAATGCCCATGAGTTGTGCTTGGTTCCTGATCTAGTCCTGCCGCCCAAGTTCAAAGCACCAACTTTTGACAAATACAGAGGGACAACTTGCC
The DNA here is from genome assembly GCA_039519185.1 of Astragalus membranaceus. Classification (NCBI taxonomy): domain Eukaryota; kingdom Viridiplantae; phylum Streptophyta; class Magnoliopsida; order Fabales; family Fabaceae; genus Astragalus; species Astragalus membranaceus. The sequence goes on along the minus strand of CM076854.1, from coordinate 55,077,218 downwards.
CAGTCAGCCATGTGACAATGTACTGCCGAAAGATGACTGCCTACGCCCGTGATGATAACTTAATGATGCATTGCTTCCAAGAAAGTTTAGCCGGAGCTCCCCTTAACTGGTACATGCAGTTAGAGCCAACTAATATCCGTTGCTGGAAAGACATGGAGGATGCCTTCATGCGTCAATACCAGTATAACAATGATTTGGCTCCAGATAGAGCTCAGCTACAATGCATGTCTAAGAGGGATAACGAGTCGTTCAAAGAGTATGCTCAGAGATGGCGGAACCTTGCGGCTCAAGTAAAACCCCCTCTGCTGGACAAAGAAATGGTCCACATGTTTATGGAAACCCTTCCTGCGGTGTATTATGATAGGTTGGTTGGCAGCGTAGCCTCAAACTTCTCTGAGATGGTGGTCACAGGGGAAAGAGTAGAGAACGGTATGCGGAGCGGAAGAATAGCTCAGGGCTCGACACCTCCTGCCGGTCAAAAAAAGCCATTTTTTGGGTCTCATAAGAAGAAAGAAGGTGAAACTAATGCAGTCATCGGAGCCAGTGGTCCGTCGCACAGCAATCCACTGCAAGCTATTTCGGTTCCTCCTCAGGCACCACTGGCACAGCCTTTTCAATCAAATTATCAGCACCGGAACTATAATGAAAGGAAGCCTGTTGTCTTTGATCCCATTCCCATGTCCTACACGGACTTGTTTAATTATCTCATCACCAACAAAATAATCAGCACTCGTCAAATGAAGCCATATCAGCCTCCCTATCCCAGAGGGTACAACGCAAATGCCACTTGCGCCTTTCATTCTGGGGCAGTAGGTCATGTGGTGGAGGATTGTAAAGCATTCAAATATGTGGTGCAGGAATTACTTGATACGAAAAGCATATCATTTCAACAACCCAATGTAGCCACCAATCCGTTGCCAGGGCATGGAGGATCTGCTATTAATGCCGTTGACCATCAAGGGGGTCAGTGTTTGGTTAGAAAAGTTGATTGCATTCAGATGCCTTTGAATTTTATCCATGCTGAATTATGCCGTTTTGGTGTCATCAAAGAAGGTTGTGCTAGCAAAGACGCCTGTGATAATCCTCGCTGCATCGGGGCATGTGAAGGCTTTAAATCAATTCTCCAAGATCTCTTAGACAGACACCTGGTCCAAGTGGGAATCCAGGAGAAAAAAGAAAGTGTATTTACCTTGCAATCAGGCAATGGAGACTTCAGGAGACCGATTGAAATTCCCTGCAATCTGAATTCCAGTCTAGCTGTGACGAGACCCTCGACTGTTGTTATTCCAGTACCTGCTGCTACCCCTAGTGGGGAGACTAGGATGACTCCATGGAGCTGCAATGTGCAAATGCAAGCGGAGGTCCCTAAAGGCACTCTGGATATAACAAACATTGCTGGAGGTAGTTGTATCACAAGGAGTGGAAGGTTGTATACTCCTGAAAACCTTAGAAGAGGGCAATCCAAGGGAACTGAAGAAAGGGCCCGTAAGGGAAAAGACAAGGAAGCTGTAGAAGTCAGGGATGTGTCGGACAAAGAAGCTCAAGAATTCCTGAGAGTAATGAGACAGAGTGAATATCGGGTGGTAGACCAGCTGAATCAAACTCCATCCAAGATCTCAATGCTCTCTTTGCTGCTTAGTTCAGAGGCACATCGTGCTGCACTGCTAAAGGTCCTGAATGAAGCTCACGTCTCTCATGGCATTACAGTAAACCAGCTTGATGGTATTGTTGGCAGCATTGTAGCCTCTAATTACTTGACCTTCTCAGACACCGAGCTGCCTCCGGCAGGAAAGAATCATAATCAAGCTCTTCACATCTCAGTCAAGTGCGGGGACCATATACTTGGCAGGGTGCTTATTGATAACGGTTCATCCTTGAATGTGCTGCCTAAGTCTACAATGGATAAGCTGGAGGTAGACTGCTCATATTTAAAACCGAGCTCCACCTTGGTCAGAGCATTTGATGGGTCAGTGAAGGAAGTTTTTGGAGAAGTAGAAGTACCGCTGCAGGTAGGCCCTGAAGTATTTTATGTCGTCTTTCAAGTGATGGACATCAATTCATCCTACAGTTGCCTGCTGGGACGCCCTTGGATACATGCGGCTGGGGCAGTGCCATCCTCGCTTCATCAGAAACTCAAGTTTGTGGCTAGGGGAAAGCTGATAGTGATCTCCGGAGAGGAAGAAACATTGATAAATCGATCACCACCAGAATATTATGTGGAAGCAGCAGAAGAGTCCTTTGAGACTGCTTTCCAAGGATTGGAGATTTCAAACGCTGTCTTCGTCGAAGGTGAACCTCGGTGGAAGCCTAAGTGGTCCAAGGCTGCCATGATGGCTGCAAAGGTGATGCTGGGACATGGGTATCAGATTGGTAAGGGTTTAGGAAAAGCCGCTCAAGGAATTGTAATGCCTGTCCAGTTGAGGGGCAATATTGAGAGGTTCGGTGTTGGGTACATCCCAACTCTTGCTGATCGGGAGAGGCTGGCATCTGACAGGAGGGAGAAATGGCTGGCCAAACTCAGAGGAAAGGCACCCAATCAGGGGAGAATGGTCATCGCTAATCTTAAGAGTAACTTCCGGAGTGCTAGTATGTTGAACCCTGACCAGGTTAATGTGGTCGAAGAAGGATCAAGCTCAAGTGGCCGTGCTGTAGGTCTGGTGCGCTGCTGTGCAGTTGGAGAGAAGCTGCAAAACTGGGAGATCATGGATTTCCCCGTATTTTCCAATTTAAAGTAATTATCGTTGTAATGCAGATCCCTCGGCTCTGCCCAAGGCCTTGGGATATTTCATTCGGGCACACATGTTTTCGTCGAAAATCATCAATCAATAAAGTGTTATTTTGAATTTTCAATAAAATTTTTGTCTTCATCTTTTATCTGTGTTGCTTTTTCTTTGTTTTTATTCGCCGCTCCATTCTAATGCAGATCAAAAATAAACTCTGAAAATAATAATGCCCATAACTCATACTGTGATTTTGATTACCCGGTTAATCAAGCCGAGGAAGATGTTGAGAATGATTGGGATACTCCTCCAGAAATCATGAGAATGGTAGAACAAGAAGAAAAGGTCATCGAACCCCATGAGGAGTCTACAGAAATGGTCAATTTGGGTACTGAGGAAGACAGAAAAGAGATCAAGGTTGGTACCGCAATGGAGGATAAAGAGCGTAAAAAGTTAATTCAGCTCCTGTTCGATTACGCTGACATATTCGCATGGACATATCGGGACATGCCAGGGTTGAGCACAGATATTGTTGAACATAGATTGCCGGTGAAATCAGAATGTCCCCCGGTGAAACAGAAGTTAAGGCGGATGAAGCCTGAAATGTCTTTGAAGATCAGGGATGAGGTCAAGAAACAGTTTGATGCAGGGTTCTTAGCTGTGGCAAAATATCCTGAGTGGGTAGCAAACATTGTTCCAGTCCCTAAGAAAGATGGAAAGGTCCGAATGTGTGTCGACTACCGTGACTTGAACAGAGCAAGCCCAAAAGATGATTTCCCTCTACCCCATATTGACGTTTTAGTAGACAGTACTGCTCAGCATTCGATGTTCTCCTTCATGGATGGATATTCAGGCTATAACCAGATCAAAATGGCTCCAGAGGATATGGAGAAAACCACCTTCATAACCCTTTGGGGAAATTTCTGTTACAAAGTCATGCCTTTCGGGTTGAGGAATGCCGGGGCAACCTACCAAAGAGCGATGGTAACCCTATTCCATGACATGATGCATAAGGAGATCGAAGTCTATGTGGATGACATGATTGCCAAATCAAAGACTGACGAAGAGCACGTGGTTAACCTGCAGAAGTTGTTCGAGCGTCTCAGAAAGTACAAACTCAGGTTGAACCCCGCTAAGTGCACCTTTGGGGTTAGGTCAGGGAAGCTGTTAGGTTTCATTGTTAGCCAGAAGGGAATTGAGGTAGACCCGGACAAAGTACGAGCAATCCTGGAGATGCCAGCACCTAAAACAGAGAAAGAAGTTCGTGGTTTCCTGGGAAGACTAAATTACATCTCTCGATTCATCTTCCAGTTGACTGCAACTTGCGACCCAATTTTCAAACTGCTGTGCGAAAACCAAGAGATGAAGTGGAATGATAAATGTCAAGAAGCATTTGAGAAAATCAAGGCGTATCTTCAAAATCCGTGCGACCAAGCACACGATCCGGGCGTTGTTGATTAAAAGTTCCAGAAGAATACGCACGACCCGTGCGACTAGGCGCACGATCCGTGTGTGTTTAAAAATTCAATTCGTGTAGCTTCAGATGGGGGCGCACGACCCGTGCATAGAGGCACACGATCCGTGCGTCTCCATCAGTTTTCCAGAAAGCAGACTTTTCATGAGTAATTCCATTCCGTTCCGTTTCCAATTTCCCTTCCGATCGAGACCCAAACATAAACACACATTATAGCAGTATAATACATCAGGCATATTCAATCCGATCCAGCACATTTCAACAATCAAGAACATCACTTATCGTTTAAAATCACCGTTTTAGAAAACGGTTTTCGATTCATTTCCTGTCGAGACTAAAAACACACAACACTTAATTTTCGAAAATGTGGAGACTCAGAAACACACACACATCCCCTAAGCGAGTTATAGAACTCACCTCTTGCGATGACAATCGCAACAACAACAGCAAACGGAGTTTCTACGACCACGAGATGTCCCGAACGTTCCCAAATTCGAGTCCTATGCACCAACAATGTCCAAGTTCGACCCAGAACTACTAAACCTTCTTCCTAATGCTTGACAGACACAATATTGGCTCTGAACTACTTCAAACTAGCTACCAATCCAACATGCATGTCACATTCAGCCCCTAGACTCCATTTTTGACTAAGTGGAGCTTTGGTGTTCTTCAATGGTGATTTGTGATGGAGGAAGATGTTGGCTTTAAAAGTGGTATCAGCAGGAAGAGGAGAATGTGAGGATTATGAAAGTGTGGATAGATGAAACATGCATGGAGGTTGTTGCTGGTTTCCTTCCTCCTTCCTTCTCCCTCTTTTTCGCCCTTTCTCTCTTCCTTTCTCTTGTTTTCAGATTCTCAAATTTCTGGTTGTTTTGTTAAATGAAGTGGGTTGGCTGGGACTTAAGGGTGGGTGACCAGCTGACTCACTCATCTAGAGTAATTGATAGAAGTGCCCTTCACTTAATAAGCACAAAGACCACAGTACCCTTCCCTATTAATGTCCACCTAAAATACTCCTAATTCCTCACTTAGACTTTAGTCCCTTTACCTAACATAAGAACATAATTAGGTACAATAGTAACTCATTTATTTCAACCTCATATAATTAAATAGCCTATGCAATTAACTTAATTCATGATGAACCTTTTGTGCTAAATACTCGACTTAGCCGATGATTACCTTAACCTTTTTGCTAATTCAATTAAATTAAATTGGCTAATTAGGGGATGTTACACATTAACTCTTTGATCTTCAACCAAAAATGAAAATACTTGTCAGTAATGTAAATGAATACCACACAATACCTCGGAGACCCAATTCGCGCAATTGGAACCTTGAGGACCAAAATGCACAATCATGATACCTAGAGGACCAAAAGCACAATTTAGCCAATATAAAACTAGCAAATTACGGTAATATGATGCCAGCAATACCATTACTATGAATCAATTTCAATTCAATAAAAGTTAGACGAATTAGAAACTTTTGGAAAGCATTTTGTACAATATGAACAAGGTTTTTTTTAAATCAATATGAACAAGGTTACTCAGCATATTAGAAAGACAAAAACAAAGGATCGTACCATAGTCTCATCTCCTTCCTTGTTCTCATATGCTTTGTATAGCATTGTAGGTAGAGACACCAAATGGGACAATTCTTGCAAATTAACATCCTTCTGAACTAATTTTTTAGTTATTGCCAATCCAAGGTCACATATTGCATGAGAATTCTGGAAATTCATATACCACAGATGTAAGATTATGATCTCTTCCCACTTGCAACAATTAACTACTTACAAATAAAAACAATTATCCTCAACCTTTGCCTTTGATGTGTCAACCATGTCTTCAGAAAGCTTGATACTCGTAAAGATAGAAGTGATAGTAGATATAATCTCCTTCTCTTTTTGAGTAGTCTGTTCTGACTTGGCACCTTCATCTCTTTGTAGTAATATTGACAGTATTAAGTGCAACTGCCTGAAAATTAAGAAGACCTCAGTAACATTGGACAATCTACAAACTAAGAGTGCAGTAATGCCATGTTCATATTGTTAGGGTGTGGGAGGAGAGACCGAGGGAAAGAATGAGAGTGAGGAGAGTACTGTGATGTGATTCCGAGGGAGAGAACGAGAATGAGGTTACCTTTTAATTTTGGATTGTTGGTTTGCGACGGACTTTAAGGAGTTTGCGACCAACAATTCTGTAGGAAATTTCCGACGACTCTGATTCCGTCGGAAACTTCAACGTTAATTTTTCCGCCTTTTTATTTTAACAGTTGCGACAGTGATTTTGGTCGCAAATCCGTCGCAATTTGCGACGGAATGTTTTTCGTCGCAAACGTTCGCAGGAAACAAGCCTTATTCTTGTAGTGTGTAACAATCACTGGTGCTGTTACCAATGCTTTCTTGAGTTTTTGAAATGCTTCCATGAAAGACTCATCAAAGTTGAATGGTGCCTCATGTTGTAAGAGTACACATAATGGCTTGGATATTTTTGAAAAATCTTTGATAAATCTTCTATAGAAGCCTGCATGGCCTAAAAAACTCCTGATACCTTTAACATTTGTTGGAGGAGGTAATTTCTCAATCACTTCAATTTTGGCTTTATCCATTTCAAGGCCTTTCTTTGATACTTTGTGGCCAAGCACAATGCCCTCTTGCACCATAAAGTGGCACTTCTCCCAATTTAGAACCAAATTTGTTTCCTCACATCTGTTGAGAATTTCTTCCAAATTTGATAAACAAAGTTGAAATGTCTCCCCAAATACTGAGAAATCATCCATGAATACTTCCATTGATTGCTCAATGAAATCTGAGAATATTGTCATCATGAATCTCTGGAATGTTGCAGGTGCATTACATAATCCAAATGGCATCCTTCTAAATGCAAAGGTGCCATAGGGACATGTAAAAGTTATTTTTTGTTGATCTTCAGGTTCTATTGCAATTTGATTATAGCCTGAGTAGCCATCTAAAAAGCAATAAAACTCCTTCCCTGCTAATCTATCTAGCATTTGATCCATGAATGGTAAAGGGAAGTGATCCTTTTTTCTAGCCTTATTGAACTTTCTGTAATCTATACATATCCTCCAACCTGTGATAGTTCTAGTAGGTATCAATTCATTTTTTTCATTGGCTATAACGGTCACACCCCCTTTCTTTAGTACACATTGTACAGGGCTAACCCATGTACTATCTGATATGGGGTATATTATGCTAGCATCTAGCCACTTGATTATCTCCTTCTTTAATACCTCCTTCCTAATTGGATTCAGTCTTCTTTGACTTTCTTTGTTGTTTTTGGAGTTTTCCTCCAAACTGATTCTGTGTATGCATATGGCAAGGATAATTCCTTTTATATCTGACATTTGCCACCCTATTGCCTTTGTATGCTTTCTTAGGGTATTAATAAGATCATGCTCCAGCTTTGAGGACAAGTCAGAAGCTATGATCACAGGGAGAGTTTCATTCTTCCCTAAGAAGGCATACTTGAGATGTTGGGGCACAGGGAGAGGACAAGTCATGTTTGGGAGGTTTTTCAAATGAAGGTAGATTCTTCTTGTGGTTTAGATCTTCAAGATTTAAAGACTCATAGTTTCTTGCCCATACCTCTTGTTCTGGAGTGGCCCAATAGGCCCAACGAGACAGTCTAGCGCAGCCTACAGCAAGGGGGTGCTGCGCGCAGCAGCCAGGTGCAACCTGGGCCAGCGGCCCACTCGACCAAGGCCGGCCCAACGCGGCCCATCATCTACCTTGCTCCGCAAGATGCGGCCGATCCCGTAAATTGCGCAACGGCTAGAACGCCAGTCTTATATATACCACACCAGCATGTGGCTTCAGGTATGTTTTTACTCACCTTGTGACCCTGCCCGTTGAAGCACCTCTGACTTGAGCGTTGGAGTGCCTTTGCAGGTACCACCCGCGTGCGGCTTACAACTCGGTCCCTCATCACAGCGACCGATCAACGTTACCAACAACAACCCATCGTATTGATCAGGTACGATCAATTGGCGACCACAGTGGGAGGCCCGAGCGCTATTCCACATCAAATCATGCCGCCGCGTCAGATACGTACTTCTTCCAGGCTCAACACCTCTGGGCAGCCCCGACCTCAACGGACCCCAGAGGGCATGCCTGAGACCGTTCATGAATCACAAGATGAGCCTCGCCAAGAACCCTCAGTACAGGGCGGTCGCGGGCCAGTTACCCAACCAGCCCCGCAACTACCGGCCGAGCTGGCCGAAGCAGGAATTCCAGAAGCGTTGCCAGAGCACGTAACCCAAGCGCTCATACAAATTCTGGAGCAAAAGAATCAAGTGATCGCTGATCGAGACGAACTGATCGAACGTTATGAGAGAGGTTCGATCTCAATCCGCCCGCGAGCGGACAGCGGTCACCGAGGCCAACCATCCCGGCCCCATCGTTCACCACCACGAAGAGAAGCTCCTCCAAGACGCAATCCTCCAAGAAGGGCGATCGTTCACAGGTCGCCTCCTCGTCGAAGAAGTCGCCATCATCGCTCCCCCGGAGAAGATTACGACTACGCTGACTCAAGCTACCGACCAGAGTCAGAAGGGTCGCCAACAAGATACTCGTCCAACGAGTCCTCAGGATCCCGCCGATCAAGAAGCAGGTCGTGGGACTCGTATGAGGAGTTCGACGACTACAGCAACGGGGAGATTAGAGATGTCTCCCATGCCATCAGCCGACCGAGAAGGAACAATTCGGAGCGGCCTAGAAGACGGTCGTCGCCACGTGCTCCACAATACCATGGACGCCCTCCAATTGCTGATAGACTCCTTGGTCAACCGGTCGGCCTTTACGGTTTGCCCGTCGACCAAGCTTATGCTGCCATGCAGCCTTACGGGCAGAATCCCATCCCGACCGGGCAGGGGCCTTTCACCAGCGAGATTAGGCGCTATCGCATCCCAAGGGACCTGAGGAAGCCCCCAAACCTGAACAAGTTCAACGGTCGCGGGGATCCAGACAAACATCTGATGTACTTCAACAATTACTGTAGCTACAGGGAGCTGGGACGAACGATGAAGTGCAGACTCTTGCCTCAGTCGCTCGAAGGTCGGGCGCTAGAATGGTGGGAATCTCTGCGTCCCAACTCAGTCGCTTCTTGGGAAGGTCTTGTGGCGATGTTCTTGGCCAATTACACAGCCAACCGTTGTCAATATCGTTACGAAGAGCACTTGGATTCGGTCGTCCAAGGAGAAAATGAATCATTGAGGGAGTTTATCGACCGGTTCATGACAGAGGCCGATACAGTCCGCAACCTGTCAGATACGGACAAGCTGAAGTACCTCAAGCGTGGTATAAGAAAGAGCCACAGATTCGCTGAAGAGTTTTCTCTGAACCGCTACTACGACCTCGGCCTGTTCCTCAGAAGGGCCAACGACCATATGGGCTATGAGGAGCAATTAGCGGCCGACAAGGGCGCCCGCGCGCGTCCCAAGGAAGATGCTGGCAGGTCGGTCAAGGGGCAGGACCGTGACAGTAAGCCCGAATACCGGCCCAAGAGGTACGAGCAGCGTACAAAATTAAACACTCCGATCGCGCAGATCTTTACGGAGTGCCAGAACAATGAATTCACTGGTGTGAGGCGACCTGATCCTTTAGTATTGAAGAAAGGAGGTCGGCCTACAAAGAAATACTGCAGATATCACAAGAGCAAGGGGCATGACACCAATGACTGCATGGCCCTAAAAGATGACATAGAAGACCTCATACAGAAGGGCAAGTTGAGGCAGTATGTCAAAGATGATGGTAACGATCGCCCTGATCAAAGAGCCGTTGGCCAACCCGCCAATGACAAAGGTAAGGCGATCGTTAACTCAACGATCGAGCAAGCGCGTAACAGTTCAGAGGAAGAGCGCGACCCCAGACAGTCAAAGGGCCGCAACGTAGCCATGGTCATCCATGGAGGTAATCCGTTGGACATCAGAGAGTCCAACAAGGCGATGAAGAGGAAGTGGAAGGAGCTCATGATGGTCGGTTCAACTTCAACCCCACGGCCGGCCTCGAATAGACCGCCCATTTCCTTTGGGGACGAAGACTTGCTTGATGGAAAAGTTAACAATTATGTACCCTTGGTAGTATCGGCCGTAATGGCCAACACTGAGGTTAGAAGAATACTGGTCGACCAGGGGAGCTCGGCCGACATCATGTTCGAAGAATTGATTGACAAGTTGAATGTGGATAGGAGCGAGATTATTCCCCAAGCAGTACCCACTCCACTGACCGGGTTCAATGGGTCGACCACCTACCCATTGGGGACGATAGAGTTACTCGTCACTTTTGGAGATGACACGAGCGGCAGCACGTCGTACAGGACGGTCAGAACGACGTTCTTAGTTCTGCCAATCAGATCGTGTTACCACTGCATCATTGGCCGCCCAACTCTGGGGAAATTGGAGGCCGTAGCCTCAACTGTACATCTGAAGATGAAGTTTTACAGTAAAAACGACCAAGTGGTGACAGTGATGGCCGACATGGAGGCGGCTATGAGGAGCCATTTCCTCTATCAAGAAATTTGTGACATGGAGGTGACGAATGCTAAACCTCAGAATCTTGGAGAAGGGCATCAGGTCAATGTGGCCGACTTGGATGCTCGATACGACCCTGACAGCGACCCTGATGACGACGACGATGATTTAGCCCGCGAGCTAAAGAATAGACTTAAGAGGCCTGAGCCCCACGGAGAATTGATCGATGTTCAGTTAATGGACGACCCAACTAAAACAGTTAAGTTGGGGAGCGACCTACCTGAAGAAGACAAACAAGAGCTCATCACCTGTCTCAGGGATTACGCGGACCTTTTTGCATGGCAGGCATCAGACATGCCCGGTATCCCAATTGAAATTGCCTGCCACCAACTGTCCGTTGATGAGACAGCAAGGCCGGTCGCACAAAGGAGGCGAACTCAGAGTGAAGAGAAAGCACTGGCGGCCGCCCAGGCAGTTGACGACCTCATCAAGGCCAATTTCATTGAGGAGATCAAGTATACAACATGGCTCTCCAACGTCGTGTTGGTAAAGAAGAAAAATGGTAAGTGGCGCCGTTCTGGTCAGGGAATGCGACCTAAAGCAAAACCCGGTCTATTTCATCAGCAAGGTATTTCAAGGCCCAGAAATCAGGTACCAGAAGATTGAGAAACTAGCCTTGGCATTACTTGTGGCCGCTCGTAGATTACGCCCTTACTTCGTCGCTCATCAGGTCGTGGTAAGGACCGACCAGCCTATTAGGCAAATCCTTCACCGACCTGACCTTGCAGGGCGTATGATCAAGTGGGCTGTGGAACTCAGTGAGTTTGGAATCAAGTTTGAGGCCAGATCGGCCGCTAAAGCACAAGTGTTGGCCGACTTCATCGCTGAGATGACTCCAATACCAGATGATCAGGCCGTCACTACCTGGACTTTGCACGTAGACGGATCCTCCAACAGCAAAGGAAGTGGGGCCGGCTTGATACTTGAGAACTCAGAAGGACTTACTGTTGAAGTGTCTTTAACTTTCGCATTTCACACTTCAAACAATCAGGCCGAGTACGAAGCGTGCATTGCCGGGCTGCAGTTAGCCAAAGAGTTTAATGTCGACCGTGTCGAACTTCACTCCGACTCTCTACTGGTAGTATCCCAAATTCAGGACCTATACGACGCAAAGGACGACGTCCTGAAGAATTATTTGGCCAAGGTAAGGGACCTGCTCAGGCAATTCAACCGAGCAGATGTTAAGCACGTCCCCAGGACAGAGAACGTGAGGGCTGACATCCTATCAAAGTTAGCCAGTACAAAGGCTCCTGGGAATCATAGAAGTCTAATTCAGGAGACATTAACTCGACCGAGCGTGTCTACTAAGCCCGCTCAACCATTAGCCATTCTAGCGGTCGACCTAGACAGAGACTGGATTACTCCCATCTTGCAGTATATTCTTAATGGGGTAGAACCTTGCGACCCGAAGGCAGCAAGGCTCCTGAGGTTGCGGGCGACCAAATATTCAGTGATTGAAGGAAGACTGTACAGAAGGGGCTTTTCATCCCCATTGCTGAGATGTCTTACGTCGGTCGAAGCCGACCATGTACTCAGGGATATCCATGAAGGCCATTGTGGTAGCCATCAAGGTGGTCGGTCGGTTGCTAAGAAGGCACTCAGGGCCGGATACTATTGGCCGACCATGGAAGAGGATGCCAAGTTACTTGTGCAAAAATGCAAGAAATGCCAGATCCACGCAGACGTGCATATAGCGCCCTCAACAGAACTGCACAGCCTAACCCCACCTTGGCCGTTCGCTTGGTGGGGCATGGACTTGCTCGGCCCCTTTCCACCTGCACCAGGTCAGCTGAAATTCCTTATCGTTGCGGTCGACTACTTCACCAAGTGGATAGAAGCAGAGCCACTTGCCACCATTACCTCAGCGAAGGTATCTAAGTTCTTTGGGAAGAATGTGCTCGCCCGCTTCGGAGTGCCTCAGCAACTGGTGACGGACAATGGAACTCAGTTCGCTGACAGAAAATTCAGAGAAATGCTGGCCGGCCTTGGCGTGAAACAGCGTTTCACCTCGGTCGAGCACCCGCAAACCAATGGCCAGGCAGAAGCGGCCAACAGGGTAATACTACGCGGGCTGAAAAGAAGATTAGATGAAGCCAAAGGCAATTGGGCAGAAGAGCTACAGTCAGTCCTTTGGGCCTACAGAACGACCCCCCATTCTTCGACCGGGGAGTCACCATTTAGACTGGTCTATGGTACTGATGCGGTCATCCCGATTGAGATGGGAGAGTTAAGTTGGAGGACGACCAACCCACCAACGCCGGCCGCAAATGAGCAAGCAACAAGAGAAGAACTCGACCTGGTTGATGAGCTGCGAACTAAGGCGTCACTTAGGGAGCAACTCATCAAACAGAAGGTCGCTGCAAGATACAACGCCCGCGTCCAGAAGAGGGAATTCTCCATTGGGCAGCTAGTCCTCAGGAGGGCCGACGTAGGGAATAAGAACGCTCGCCAGGGAAAGCTCGCCGCCAATTGGGAAGGACCATACCGTGTCATCAGCAAGACTGGAAAGGGAGCTTACGAGCTAGAAACCATGGAAGGGGCGACCATCCCCAGAACATGGAACGCTGACAAATTGAGAAAATATTACGTCTAAGTTGTAAACATCATTTGATCAATAAAGAACAGGCGGTCGCCCTTTTTCCCCACTGGGGTTTTTTACTGAGGACCGACCTTAAAATTTCACTTGTGTTTTATTTTCATGCAAATTGAATGCACGGTCGCTCACCATGCGAGTAGCAATCGAGCGACCAGAAGAGTGCCATCGAATGGCCCAAATGAAAGCCGCCGAGCGGCCTAAAAAGAGTGCCATCGAATGGCCCAAGCGAAAGCCGCCGAGCGGCCTAAAAAGAGTGCCATCGAATGGCCCAAGCGAAAGCCGCCGAGCGGCCTAAAAAGAGTGCCATCGAATGGCCCAAGCGAAAGCCGCCGAGCGGCCTAAAAAGAGTGCCATCGAATGGCCCAAGCGAAAGCCGCCGAGCGGCCTAAAAAGAGTGCCATCGAATGGCTTAAGCGAAAGCCGTCGAGCGGCCTAAAAAGAGTGCCATCGAATGGCCCATACGACATTCTTTGGTCGCGACCGACCATATCAATAAAGAATCAAATCCAAGTATAAAGCGATTAAACGGGCTGGAATTCAGAGAAATTGTCAGAAATTGTCATTGATTACAAATAAGGACGCCTCGGTCGAAACCCGGGCGCCCCATTTAAACACCGCTCGCAGGCGGGCAAAGATTACACCAAAAAATTACAATTTAAGAGTCGCTGGGGGCTTGAAAGATGACCATCTCTTCTTGAATAACCTTCCCCTTTGACATCTTCACAGGGCGAATGATCTTCTGCTCGGACGCACGATGCATGCTTTGAACGATCTCGCGATCGACCTGCAAATCAGGATAGAGAATCTTAATCTGGCCGACCGCATTTTCGAACTGACCCTCTGCAGCTCCCTTCGCCTTGTCAAGGACGGCTTTGTAGCGACCTCTTAAACTGTTCTTTTCCGCCTCCACCGCCTCCATCTCAGTTTTCAGCCCAGCGACCTGGCTGGACAGCTCTTTATTCTTGGAAGAGAGGCGTTCGACCTCTTTCTCAGCTTTTTCTTTGTCAGCGACCGCCTGGTTCAAAGAAGACTCAGCCAGTGTTTGAGCAGAGACAGCAGCCACAAGCTGGCGTTCTGCTTCCACAAGCTTCCTCTCATTGTCAGCGGCCGCCTCGATTGTTGGTTCGAGCTCTTTCATTTTCTTGAGCAGGCCGTCTCGCTCACCCCTCATTTCTGCGAGCAATGATAAGGCGGAATTCAGTTTAAAAGTTTTATCTACTAGGTCGTCTTCAAGCAACGAATATCTATGGACGAGACGCCTACCTTCCAAGCGATCTGCATCTTCATCTCGGTACTTCTTGAACAGAACGCCAGCGGCCTTCATCGCCTCGGCCATCACCTCGAAAGGTTCCTCCTTGAAGCGGGCACAATCTTCATCACCCAACCCAAGCAGGTCGATGTTGGGCCCGTGGCTTTTTCCACTCTTGTGCTTCTTCCTCTCGCCCCCATCATCAACCGATCTGGGTCTTTTGGATTTTCCTTGATGTTTGGGTGGGCTGCTCAGGTCGATTGCTTGGGCTGGTGTGCCCGCCCGAGGAGCCTGACGATCAGGCTGAGATCCGGTCGCAGCAGTTTGAGGTGTACCCCCAGATTGAGCCGCCGGTATGACGCGGACGGGCGAAGTATCGCCATCCTCGGCCGCCCATTGCTCCAGCAGGTCGAAGTCACCCATGTTGGCCATCTTAACTGCAAAGGCAAAAGCAGATGGTTAGAAACATTTAACAAAATAAAGTGACAGAAAATAAAAGGTGTGAACGACCACCGACCAAGAGCGGCCTTGACATTCTTCTTGGTACGAGCATCAACAATGCTTTTAACTTTGATGCGGCCCTGAGGGACTAGGGACGCAATCCTTCTCAGTCTACGGATCGTTTCCCTGTCCAGGTCGTCCAAATCAGCGTCCTTAAAAGCATATTGGCCCGGTTTTTTGGAGAAGTGGTTGAAACTCCACTCTGTAGGAAACAGGGGGGTTCCTTCTTGATCGTTGGTCATTTGGGCGATCGCATTTTGAGCCTCGGCCGACTCAGGAACGACCCAAAAGTATTCTCTTTTCCACCCGGTCGTCAATGATTCCAGATATGGCTTGAACAAATTGCATGTCGACCGGTTCTTTAATGAGACCGCTTCCTTGCGGGCACTCTTGGAGCCTTTTTCGTAAATATAGCTCATCTCAAACAAATGGAAGAACAGTCGGATGGAGACCGGTCGTCTCAGAACCACTAGGACATCTTCAAACGCCTGCAAGAACGCCCAAGCGTTCGGGTTCAGCTGAGAGGGGGCGACCTGAAGATACCTCAGAACCATGCGTTGGAACCTGGAGAATGGTGGAATTATACCCATACGTTCGAAAACGATGCGGTACATGGTGAATTTTAACACATCAGTACAGGCCGCGATATCTTCGCCCTTGGCCATTCCTTCTACCCTCCAACCTTCATTCAATTCGGTCGCAAGAAACTCCAGGTCTTGGCTTCCCCGTTGAATTTTGCTACGCTGGCCCCTCAGGTTGAGAGAAACCCAAGACATCTCTTGTGTAGCAGCGACCTCAGGGTCTTCTCCTTGGTTGCCATGCTGATCTCTGTCGGCCGTCTCGTCCATGTCGGTCACAGTACGGTCAGCGCCTTCCTCAGAGGCAGCCCGTGCGTTGCTCTCTGCAATGTCAGCAACTACCCCCTCGGAGTACGGGGCCCCACTTCTGTCCGGCCGCGTTCCGGATCTGCTGTTCTGGGACGACGACCCAGAGGAAGATTCGTCGCTAGAAGAGGACGACCGGGCGTGTGCAGGACTCTGTCCCACTGGTCGTGTCATGTTTTGCGCTAGAGAAACGGCCGGGACTCCAAATATGCGGCGGGTTTGTTTAGTCCGCGCCAGAATGAACCTGTGGAGGGGAATAACGGTCAGGGTCTTACTCGCGCGTGGGAAGGGGCGACGTGGTCGTCCCCAGACCTGACACCCCCCTCCATCAGGTGGAACAAAAACAAAAAAAAAAAAAAGTAAGAGCGGTCGCAGTTACCTGGAATTATAGCAAGAGGATCACGAACGAGCTTCAACGGTAGCGTGCGAGCGTTTGCAGAAGCGAGCGAGCTTGAAGCGAGCGATCAGCGAGAGCAGCGGAGAATTCGGAGAAAAGTGCAAATGATGTGCCCTATGAGTCCCTTATATAATGGGCCAACCGTCATCATGGGCCGGAAGTGAAGAGGCGCGACTCTTCATGTACCATCATAACTTAAACTCCTCGAATCTCTAAACGTCACCTCATTAAAGCAGCTGTCGCCTCAGCACTCATGACGATTTATTGTCAGGCATCACCCCCGAGACGGCACCTGGCCCGTATGGCCAGGCCGCGTGGCAGCGACCACACAATCAAATTATCAGCGATATCCATTTCAAGGCCTTTCTTTGATACTTTGTGGCCAAGCACAATGCCCTCTTGCACCATAAAGTGGCACTTCTCCCAATTTAGAACCAAATTTGTTTCCTCACATCTGTTGAGAATTTCTTCCAAATTTGATAAACAAAGTTGAAATGTCTCCCCAAATACTGAGAAATCATCCATGAATACTTCCATTGATTGCTCAATGAAATCTGAGAATATTGTCATCATGAATCTCTGGAATGTTGCAGGTGCATTACATAATCCAAATGGCATCCTTCTAAATGCAAAGGTGCCATAGGGACATGTAAAAGTTATTTTTTGTTGATCTTCAGGTTCTATTGCAATTTGATTATAGCCTGAGTAGCCATCTAAAAAGCAATAAAACTCCTTCCCTGCTAATCTATCTAGCATTTGATCCATGAATGGTAAAGGGAAGTGATCCTTTTTTCTAGCCTTATTGAACTTTCTGTAATCTATACATATCCTCCAACCTGTGATAGTTCTAGTAGGTATCAATTCATTTTTTTCATTGGCTATAACGGTCACACCCCCTTTCTTTAGTACACATTGTACAGGGCTAACCCATGTACTATCTGATATGGGGTATATTATGCTAGCATCTAGCCACTTGATTATCTCCTTCTTTAATACCTCCTTCCTAATTGGATTCAGTCTTCTTTGACTTTCTTTGTTGTTTTTGGAGTTTTCCTCCAAACTGATTCTGTGTATGCATATGGCAAGGATAATTCCTTTTATATCTGACATTTGCCACCCTATTGCCTTTGTATGCTTTCTTAGGGTATTAATAAGATCATGCTCCAGCTTTGAGGACAAGTCAGAAGCTATGATCACAGGGAGAGTTTCATTCTTCCCTAAGAAGGCATACTTGAGATGTTGGGGCACAGGGAGAGGACAAGTCATGTTTGGGAGGTTTTTCAAATGAAGGTAGATTCTTCTTGTGGTTTAGATCTTCAAGATTTAAAGACTCATAGTTTCTTGCCCATACCTCTTGTTCTGGAGTGGCCCAATAGGCCCAACGAGACAGTCTAGCGCAGCCTACAGCAAGGGGGTGCTGCGCGCAGCAGCCAGGTGCAACCTGGGCCAGCGGCCCACTCGACCAAGGCCGGCCCAACGCGGCCCATCATCTACCTTGCTCCGCAAGATGCGGCCGATCCCGTAAATTGCGCAACGGCTAGAACGCCAGTCTTATATATACCACACCAGCATGTGGCTTCAGGTATGTTTTTACTCACCTTGTGACCCTGCCCGTTGAAGCACCTCTGACTTGAGCGTTGGAGTGCCTTTGCAGGTACCACCCGCGTGCGGCTTACAACTCGGTCCCTCATCACAGCGACCGATCAACGTTACCAACAACAACCCATCGTATTGATCAGGTACGATCACCTCTTTAATTGAATTTCCTTCTGGAAGAATTTCATTTTCTACCATGACTTCACCTAGCAGTGCAGGAGCATCAAATGCAAGAGCATTGATCAGATGATCCTGATGTTTGTGAAATCGTTTCTGCACTAATTGATCCCGAGAGATTCTGGCTGAACACTCCTCAATATTCTTTGTAGGATATTTTAATGAATTCATCACATTGAATTTCACCTCTTGATCATTTACCCTTGTGGTTAGTTCACCTTTTTGTACATCAATGAGTGTCTTTCCAGTTGCCAAGAATGGTCTTCCAAGGATGATTGGGACTTCCTTATCTGCATCAAAATCAAGAATAACAAAATCTGCAGGAAACACAAATTTGTCAACTTTAACCAGAATATCTTCTATAATTCCTTCAGGGTATGCTATTGATCTATCTGCTAATTGAAGTGTCACAGTTGTAGGCCTGGCATTTCCAATTTCAAGTTGTGTAAATATTGATTTAGGCATCAAGTTGATACTTGCACCTAAATCACATAGTGCACGACCACTGTAAAATTTTCCAATTGAAAATGGAATTGTAAAATTGCCAGGTCCTTCAACTTCCTAGGAATTTTGTTTTGCAAGATTGAACTGCATTCTTTTGACATAGCAACTGTTTCAAATTCCCCTAGTCTTCTTCTTTTTGTTAGCACATCTTTCATGAATTTTGCATAATTTGGCATTTGTTGAAGTGCTTCAACTAAGGGCACATTGATGAGTAACTGTTTTAGTACCTCAAGGAATTTACTAAATTGCTTCTCCTCATGAGATTTTTTCAATCTTTGTGGATAAGGAGGAGGAGGGTATTCAAGGACTAACCTGGGTATCTGAGCAGAATCAAATGCAAAAGCATCAGATGCTTCAGCATTCTGTGAATTTTTTTCTTTTATGTTTTTCTCATTTTTTCTTTTTCTCCCTTACCTTCACCTTCTATCCCATCTTCATATGGTTCTGATTGATCTTTCCCATTTCTTAGAGAAATGGCTTTTACCTGTTCCTTACCTTGCCTTTGTGAGGTGGAAGCTTCTGTGTTGAATCGTAGTGAACCATTTGGCCTTTGATACAGAGCTGTTGCTAATTGCCCCACTTGATTCTCCAGATTTTTGATTGAAGCATCTTGGGCTTGCCTAGCTGTTCTTGCTTCACTTATAAAGGATTTGAGCATGGATTCTAAGGAGCTATCATTGGCAGGTACAGGTGGTTTTTGATAGTTCTGAGATTGGAATCCTGGTGGTGAAACAGGTGCAGCTGCATTAGGTGCAGCAGCATTGTTGTTGCTCCATATAAAATTTGGGTGGTTCGTCCATCCAGGGTTATAGGTGTTTGAGTAAGGGTTATTATTCCTATTATATCCTACATAATTGACAGAAATAGGGTTACTAGGACATTTCTCATACAAGTGACCTCCTTCACAATATACACAACTAACAGTTCCTGGAGGGGCTCGTTCTTTTGCTGCTACAGGTGTTTCTGTTAATGCAGCTACATTGAATGCAGGAGCATTAATAGGATTGAGGTTTTTTATCATGTTGGTTAGTGAGGCCACTTGATCAGACAGGGCTGATACTTCACTAATTTCATGCACCCCTGATGTTTTCTTTTGTGCACTCACCCTCTCAGTAGGCCAACTAGAGCTATTAGTTGCAGTTCTTTCAATCAATTCACAAGTCTCATTGTAAGATAGGTTTAGTAACACTCCTCCAGATGATGCATCAAACATTATTCTGGTTTAAGGTTCCAAACCATTGTAAAAAGTTTCCATTTGAATAATGACAGGCAATTCATGATGGGGGCATTTTCTTAAAAGTTCTTTCAATCTTTCCCATGCTTCAAACAATGATTCAAATTCCTTTTGTCTAAAAGATGTGATATCATTTCTCATTCTGGCATTTTTAATGGGGGGAAAGTATTTTGCCAAATATTTTCAGCAAATTCATTCCAAGAATGGATAGAATTAGGCTCTAAAGAGTTTAACCAAGCGTTAGCTTTATCCATCAAGGAATAACGAAATAGTTTCAATCTAAAAGCATCTTCACTAAACACCAAGAATGACAAAGTTACTACATACTTCTAAAAGCTGTTTTAAATGCAAGTGGGGATCCTCATGAGGAGAATTGACCTATTGTTTGAAGCATTTGGAACATCATGGGTTTAAATTCAAAGTGCACAACATCTATATGAGGTCTGGCTATGTTAGTTTGCATATTTTGATGATCAAACATAGCATAGTCCCTCATTGGCCTATCTCTATCATTAATCTTACCTATGTGACCCATAATGATGAATTGATTTCTGTGATCATCCTCAGCTTCATGATGTGAGCCAGGACCACCTCTAACTGATCCTCTATTTGAGCCTGGTCTTGATTTTTCTCCTTCCCCTTGTTGAGACATTGTAATTCTGCAGCTTTGGAGTCTTTGTTTCTGGAGTCTAAGAAACTTCCTAAATATTCTTTCTATTTCAGGATCTATTCTGAATTCTGGTGATTTGGTCCTGTGCATATGCTAGAGCATCCCGTGCTCCTGCATTCAGAAACAAAATACTAGAGTAATAAACATTAATTTACTATATATCTAAACAACAAAAATTAATGGCAATCCCCGGCAACGGCGCCAAAAACTTGGTGTGCGAAAACGATAATGTGCAAGTATACACAGTCGACAACAAGTAATAAAGTGAAAGTAGAGTATCGTACCCACAGGGATTGGATTAATTCTTAAGGTTTAAAATAGATAGATAAATTAGTATTAAGTAACCAAGTAACAAACAATAATTGGTGATGTGGAAACAGAAAGTAAACAAACTAAATAAATGGAGAATATAGTCAAGTGAGAATGATAGTTGAGATGTTCTTTACCAAATAAGTCACTTTTAATAGTTTCGTGCTTATATGTGATGCAGGTGCACTGAATGCTGTTGCATTAGAAATGTGTTTTTCAGTCACTGTCTTCAGAGTTTCATTACAAGCTCTTATGTCTAAGTTGCTAACTAAGTTCACTCCTGTATTTTAAGTATCCACAGTATCACCCTATGAACTATGCTATCCTATGTCTAGGTTTTTGCATGGTTTTAACAAAGTTTCCTTAATTAAAACACTTACCCATATTAGTTCTTGAGTTCTAGTTAAAAACCATGTCTGTATTTATAACTCTACTTGTTCTAAGTTATCAATCTCAAAATAAGTGTTGAAAGAAGTATAAAACAAGAACTAAAATGCACACATCACATATGATCACAATAACTTATTTAAAAGATCACTATAAGGTTAGAACATCCCAACTAAAAGAGTTTAGTTCATTCTAGACATTACAAGGCATATATAAACAGAATAAATCATATTCATATATTTGATATCACAAAAGGGAAACAATAATGTAACATCCCCTAATTAGCTAGTTAGATTTAATTAAATTAGCACGAGGTTAAGTTGATTAGTTTGCATTAATTATGTGATGTAGAAATAAATAAAAACTATAGTAATGCATAGTTAAAATAATTGTGTTAAGTTAATAGAATTTGGCTAAGTTATTAGAGTAGACCATGTCATGGTATGGGAAGTGAACAAATTGATGAAGGGTATTTTGGTCCTTGCAACCCCCTTTTTTATTGAAAGCCCAGCTGAACACACCACCACAACACCTCATTTTCAGTTTTTCAGCAAAAGAGAGATTTTGGAGAGATAGAGAGAAAGAGCTCGCGAGAGTGCGGAGGAAAGGGAGAGAAGGGAAGCTCAGATTCTTGATGCATGTACCATCTCCTCACACTACTCCCTTCAATTTTCCAGCCTCTTCCCATTGATACCCAGAACAGCCCAAAAACACCCCTCTCCACCAAATCACCATTTTTGAACTAAGCTTTATATTGAGAGAAAAGTGAGTTGCATGTTGCTGGATGTTCCTTGGAAGGAGAGACCAGAACCTACCTTCTGTATTTGAGTAGATTAGAAGAGGTTTCAGTGGCTGTTTCGATAAGGGTGAGTTCGAGTTCGAAGTTGGAAGCCTATCGGGGATCGTTTGTGGGATTTCGGTATTTCGGGAGCCTTGCTTCCGAGTTGAGCTGTGGTTGTCATCACGATAAGGTGAGTTCTATAACTCGCTTAGGGAATGTGTTTGTGTTTCCGAGTCTTCATTTTTCGAAAACTCATGTCACGCATTTCTGGTAACGAAAGGAAACTATTTGAAAACCGTTTTCTCAAAAGGATTGTGACTTAAATCATAAATTGTTTGATTGATTGTTTGGGTGTACTGGATTGGATTGATTGGGATTGCTATAATATACTGTTCTAATGCGTGTTTAAGTTTGGGTCTCGATCGGAAGAGATTTTGGAATCGAAACGGAATGGAATAACGCATGAAAAACCTGTTTTCTGGAAAACTGATAGAGACGCACGGATCGTGTGCCTCTGAGCACGGGTCGTGCACCTCCATCTGATGCTACAAGAACTGGATTTTTAAAACACGCACGGATCGTGCGCCTAGTCGCACGGGTCGTGCGTATGTTTCTGGAACTTTTTACAATTTTTTTGGATAACGCCCGGATCGTGCGCTTAGTCGCACGGGTCGTGCGTATCTTTCTGGAAATCTTCTACAAATTGTTCAACAACGCACGGGTCGTGCGCCTACACGCACGGGTCGTGTGAGACTTTCTGACCTTCAAATTCAAAGTACTTTTTATCCATTCCAAATGATTCCAATCCTCTTCTAATCCATTCCCCAAGGTCCCCCAACTTTTGTAAAGATACCGATGGCATGAGATTGAACATGTTCGATAGAAAACTTGTGTATTATGAAAGAAATGGAAAACCGTACTTAGAGAACGCGAGAGAACATATGCCAATAATTATACACGATACTTGACTGATATTGTACACGGTACTTGACTGATATTATACATGGTACTTGACTGAAATGACTGATAGCCCATTGCGGGTACATGGATATATAATGTATAATAAATACAAGAGGAAAACCTAGACTCAAAACCTAGACTCAAGAATGTTTCCCCCACTAGAAATAGCGGGATGGGTTCACCAAAGTCAAAGAAGTACCTATAAAATTGGTAGACTGAGGTGTTATGCTAAAAACATGGAACAAAAGATTGTATGCTTCATGTGTCGCTTAGGAGGGCCATGAGCATAAAGGTTACAGGAACTTAATATATTTCCACGTGGTTGCTTTTTAGGACCACGAGTTCAAAGCAAGGCATAATGAACCGCTAGAGTTAGTAAGGGGTCTCGATAGGACTCACTGAGATAATGTTTATCTCACCCTTCATATTTGTGGTTTTTACAGAGAAACAGGGGAAAGCAAAGGCGATAAAGCACAGTTAGCTGATGCGACTCTTGGAGTCATTGAAGACCTAATTTCATGTTTTAGACCTTTGCCCCAATTATTGTTTCTATGTTCCGATTGTATAACATTCGTTGTTTAAGTTGTAAAATCGTTTCCGCTACTTTATGTTTTGAGTATTGAACACCAGGATTATATATAAGTCTTAAATTTTGAAACTTAAGCATTTTCAGGAAGTTTATGAGGTTCAGAGAACCCTTGATATGTATTATCGAAAGTTTTAGTTGTGTTCAATATTTCAATAACAGGAAGTTACTCTGATGTATGCCATTTAGTGCATTTCGATGATTCTATAGGTTAGAATTTATCGGGGTGTTACAAATAAGGTAAGAGTTTACACGGTTGGAGTTCCCTTTGTATGAACTCCACTGCATTCAGCTAGCACTACTTACTTGTGTGGAAGTAAAGAAAGAGTTGTCAATTCCTTTCTTGCCTTCTTACAAGAGAATGAAAAACTAAATCAAAAACTATCTTTATTAGTGTACAGAAAATGAGAGATTTTTAAGTGAGAGATGGAGGTCTTTATATAGGCTTCAAGTGGAGCTTTCCTTCACAAGAGGGTTTGCTTGATAACAAAGTTAGGGTTGCCTTTAGTCGCTTCATCTCAAAAAGTAATGCAAATCCTCCACTCAACCAAGAAGGGAGGTCCTCTATTGGATGACCAAGTGTCCCTTGGTGAGTGACTCTTCAAAGCTGTCTTTTATGGTAGGCGCCGAAATTTGTGACTTGCATGTGCTTTCATGACCAAGCATGACATCATCAACTGAGTGCTTGAGCATCTTGATGTTCTAGGATTTCTTCAAGCATTGTAGTCTGTTTTGAGTGCAGGTGCATCCAATGCAGGTGCATTGTTGAATTGCTAATGCAGGGGCATCTCGTGCACGTGCATTGAACAAACATATCATAAATACCAAAATATATGCAAGATGCTAAGTTTATATCCATAACCCTCTTTTAACTTTAAATGTTGTTATTTTATTTATAAGACTTTAATTACTATATATTTTTACTTAGAACTGAGTAATTATTTAGGTTTAGATGCGTAAATAACTCTATATAAAATAGAGTTATCACTTATACTTACTTTTTCACTTAAATCTCTTTAGCAAAATGCAACCCGGCCTTGGACGGATAAAAATTATGGGCCTTGAACTCAGAAGTCATGACCTCCCATTCCAAGTATGCTAATTACCTCTTGGGATCGTCATCCCCATAGTGTTTTTTGCATTTAATTACTTAGACACTTTGGTTTTCTCACTCGATAAACACATAGGCATATTATATCCCATTAATAGGATCTGACATTGCATCATTCACCAAATTTTATCATCAGTTATGAAGTACAATATCATTCGATCACAACAACGATTAAAGCAACCCTATGATGTTTTTACTATGCATTAAGTGTCATGATTAGTATAGATTCATAATAGCTCATAGAGTAATTTTGGAACACACTGATTAATTTACTCAGGGTTGTAGAACTTTTCGTTAGCTTTCCGCATCCAAGAACACTGAAGTCGGAGTTCCGGATCAAAAGTTATGAACGGAATAAGTTGGAAGGCTATCGAGAAATTTCTTCATCCCGAGAGTGAAAGTTTTGGACATGGGTACTCGTGTCAATTGGACATGGACCGTATCATTGTTGCAGTAGCCCTATTTTTCTCCTTTAAAGAATGTCCTCCAATTTCCCTAGTACCCAAACCATTCCCACTTTCATTTTCAGCATCAATACAGCCATCAATCATCATATTACACATGAATGGATGTAATTTAACTTGTCTACAACAAAACAAACACAATTTCATGCTTCCAATAACTCCTTCATCATGACACTCCTATGGGTTTCTAGCTCAACTTATGACTACTTTGGGACAACCAAATCAGTTCACATACAATATGCATCACATTCATTTCATAATAGACTCAATCTTTTAATGAAAATCATACAAACACACAATTTATGGCAAAGAACTCACCTTAGAGCTGAAATAGAAATCAAATGCAAGCAAGATTGAAGTCCAAAGCGCAAACACAAGCTCTGCAAGACCCAACTCGAGTTCATCCCCTAAGTTCACTCCTTGGTCACTCCAATCAACAATGTAGGTTGAAAAATGCTTCTAGGAACCCCGCAACTTGACATGCAACTCCCAAAAACTCCAATCCCAACACTTCAACTCACATGCATTTCGAAAAATGGGTGAAAAGGAAAGGGATAAAGTTGCTGAATTTCTTGGTGTTTGATGAGTTTTGTGAGATGAGTGGGAAGAAATGGAGAAGAATGCACACTTGTAGTATGGAGGAATTCCGTGGTGGAAGATTTTTTTTCAGATTTTCTCCCTCCTCCCCCTTTCTCAATTTCGAGTTCTCTCTCTCAAACCCATTCTCTCTTTCTTTTCTCTTCTTTCAACAAGACAACTTAAATGGGTGTTGGTGTGTGTGTGTGTGTGATATTTGTTCAGCACTATTATGAAAGCGAGTGAGTGTTGGAGTGGTAGAATCCCTATTATGCCCTCACTCCCTATTTCCTTACTTATGATTATACTTAATTAACCAAACAAGTAATTAATGCATACTAGTACCCTATTAAGTCAATTTAATCATGAAATTAATCATCAATTCACTTGGCAAATAAAATAATTGAAATTACTTAACACTCAAATAATTACTTTGGGGGGGGGGGGGGGTGTTATAGTGAGTATTGTAGAGGGATGAATGGTGTTTCTGTTTAGTATAATCTCTTGAGTTCACTTGACATCCTCTTGCGTATTATGGCTTTCCCCCATTCAATACTTGAAATATCACCTACAATAAGAGCGGCTACTTCGTCTGAAGTGGGCAGGTTGTGCATCCTTGCATCTTTATCACGATTTCGTACCAATCGCAAACATAAATCTTGGTTAGTATTCTGATCAACGAAATCACGAACCTTCCTATATGATTTTGCAGACAGGTTGGTTGCGTTCATAAATTATTTTAGTAAGATCTTGTACCAGTGAAACATCAAACCTGCTCTTGTCGGCTTCACCCCTGAAAATTGAATATGTTATTTCTATAAGCCATATATATAAATATAATTAATTTTATTGCAAATTTATGTGAATCAATCAGGAATAACATTTGATACCATACCCGAAGTTAGAAATCTTGTGTGACAATTCATTTTCAGTGTCGTAAATGTATATCTGAGCAAATTTAGGCTTTGTGTTCTCTTGGGGAAGGAGTTTACCAATTTGGTGATTGTTCTGGCCACTTAGGATGAACTCCGGTGGACCACCACCATCGTTTATTGTTGTTTCTATCTTGCCTCCCATTGACGTAGATGAAAACATGATGTTGTATGCCCTAATGTTCTCCAAGTAATTACTGCTTCTTGAGTTTGTTTCATTGAGTAAGTTTAGTAACAAACTTGGAGGCTCTTTTAAAAGTGGGATGACAACCTTTCGCTTCATACAACAAATGGAAGATTCCTCTTTGGTTGAGTTGCTACCTTTTAGGGCCTTCTCTGATTTAAAATTCGAGCGTGACAATGCTTACAAAAATAGGACATATCGCCAATGTCGAGACATGCTGAAAAAACACTTATATTAATAGTCCGTCCTTTTTATGACAATTTCTTTCTGCAGACTTTCTCATAAATATCGTTTCAAACACATCTCAGTCAAAAAGTTATAATGTATTCCTCCATTTTTAGAGGGGGAGTTAGGATACGTACATTCCATCTCGCCTTTGTCATATGACTCACATCTAGTGCAGTCAACTGGCATTGATGACGAAGAACCTGTTTCAATGGATACGTACAATGGATTTTTTAAAAGTTACAATGTTGTCATCATTAAAAAATTTCCAAAAAATATGGCACAATAGGTTCCGTGCAAGTAAAATAAATACTTGGTGCATGACGACCAGAACTTTCATTGTATATATTAGCCTCACTGTCAAATGTAATCCTTGTATTTCTCAATGATTGTATCACTTCAGCTGGTTGAGCCATACGTTTACACTGTTGATGGACAATACTATTTGTGACATTGATATTATCGTGTGACATATTACTTGCCTCTGCTGAGCCATGAAATGCGAAGCAATATATACTAATCATAATTAAATGCATCTATGCAACCAGAAGTCATTCATAATAAATAAAATATCACATATCAACTTGAAACTATTCTTTGATTGGTTTTATGGATGTATTTGAAACATTTGGAAAATGTAAGAATATAGTATGTGCTGCTCACCAAAGTTTGGGTTCCAATTCTTTAACTCATCCACCAATAATGTATGTATTCTTCATGTAAAGCTGTTACAAAATGTAAGAATGAATACAAAATTAATATCAATATTAAAATTCTATCGCAATTATAACGTGATAAAAAGTCAATTTTTGTTACATCTAAATACACACACATATATATATATATATATATATATATATATATATATATATATATCTATATATATATATAGACAGATGTATGTATAAATAAATGTATAAAGATGTTACATCTATGTTTCTTCTACGTGAATTAGCTGGCCTATTAACATCCATAGCGAGTTCCACTAACAGGATGAAAAGCCTACTTATCAACAAATTCAGCGATTTAGAACAATGGACAGGTTCACGTTCTTTTATTAAAATGTTAAGGCAAATATCGCTGCATCAAGTAGCTGATCTGATCCACATATCATAGGAGTTAAAATTAGGCATAAGAATATGACTAACTTCTGCTAATTTAGGAACAATTTTTTATGAATTTAAATGCAGTATGACTATCACTAGTGCAGAAAAGACATTTAGCGTCGGTTATTTTGGACATTTAGCGTCGGTTATCACCTGACGCTAAATGTCGCGATGCTAAAAGTGAGACATTTAGCATCGGTTAAATAACCGATAAATGTCACACATTTAGCACCGGGTGTTTAAATAGCCGATGCTAAATGTCCAATTCATCACTGTTTATGATGTCTGAAAATGACATTTAGCATCAGTTATTTGAAACAACCGATGCTAAATGTCCTGAAAATGACATTCAGCATCGGTTGTTGTAAACACCCGATGCTAAATGTCTAATATAAAAAAAAAATAGACATTTAGCATCGGTTGTTTTAAACAATCGATGCTAAATATCCATTTTTTTAAAAAAAATGGTTCTCAATTCACATCTTACCACAAACTACTATCCCTCCCCCTCAAGATAGTCCAAATGAGCTTAGTTCATCTAAATGGCAATACATGATGGTCAAAAATTAAGACTTAATATCATGGGTACGTAGAATAATACAGATATCACAAGATTCTAAACTACATCTCCACTCAATGTACATTTGTGACTAAATATATGACCTTTCTATAGAAGACCTCAGTATAGAAGAGAAATTAACCATGCAAACTTGATGGATCTAAAGTTGCATCAGGCTTCATGCTCCAGAAAAGTAAAGCATCACCCACCTTTGGCTTTATTGAAAGTCCTTTTTTGACACAATCAGAAAGCTCATTCCACCAAGGCACAGAACTGAAATTTCCCTTGGCAGCTGGGAACACCGTCTCACCTCCTTCTTCAACATCTGAACTGTATCATTAGAATACAAAAAGAGAGTATATGTGTTTTAACAAACTTGTCACCATCAATATTAGTGAAACTCAAGTAACAAACTTTTCACCATCAATATTAGTGAAACACAAGTAACAAACTTGTTCATAATCTTCTCTAATCTTTCTATTGGCATCCATAATGAAATGTCAAAGCTTTAAGCAAATCAAGTTGTCCAGATTAGTATATGCAACACTATGGAGATTATGTTGTATCATATCAGTATACTCATTATGTTGTATCATAAAAGGAACAAAATTGTCCAGTACTTAAGATAAATAACTGAATAGAAATAAAGTGCTCCCGTTCTATAAAAAAAGATAATCATTACCTTGTGTTGGCCGATCACAATTGATTGTAACTATTGTTAGCATCCTTCCTAACAGTAAGAGATCATAAATCAGTCTAGAAACTCATTCCAAGCAATAAGATAAATAACTGAACAGAAACTCATTCCAAGCAATAAGATAAATAACTGAACAGAAAAAAGGACAAACCCCATCAGATACATCATACACTGCAACACAAAATACACTGGCAAAACTAAGCAAAACCAAACAACCTAGGAACAACAAAAAATAGAAATATCAGTACTGCCAACATTAGATTTTCCTCAACAACAATAAAAGAGATAACGTGTAAAATTGGAAGAAGTGGAGAAAAAAATGCATACAGTAACAACTTAGTAATAATTGAATATGTATACCTCTTTAGTCAAAGAACTTGGAAGATCCATTTTGTGGTACTGCCTCTTCTTGGAGTCAATGCTTTGCCTTGGATCCCCTAGTTCCTTTTTTGTGAAATAAAAATGACCATTAATTTGCCTGCTCTATACTATATAGTATAGTATAACTGTTCCGGAGTGGGATCGAAGCCCAATTTGGATCAGTAGGCCCAGCGCGACCCATCATCTGCCTTGCTCCGCAAGATGCGGCCGGCCCCGCAAAATGCGCAACGACTAGAACGCGCAGGAATATATATACCACACTAGCATGTGACTTCAGGTATGTTTTTACTCACCTTGTGACCCTGCCCGTTGAAGCACCTCTGACTTGAGCGTTGGAGTGCCTTTGCAGGTACCACCCGCGTGCGGCCCAGAACTCGGTCCTTCATCCCAGCGACCGAGCGACGTCAACTGACAACAGCAACTCATCGTATTGATCTGGTACGATCAATTGGCGACCACAGTGGGAGGCCCGGGCGCTATTCCACATCAAATCATGCCGCCACGCCAGAAACGCACTTCTTCCAGGCTCAACACCTCTGGGCATAACCGACCTCAACGGACACCAGAGGGCGTGCCTGTGACAGTTCATGAATCACAAGGCGAGCCTCGCCAAGAACCCTCAGTGCAGGGTGGCGGGCCAGTCATCCAACCGGTCCAGCAACTACCGGCCGAGCTGGCCGAAGCTGGAATCCCAGAAGCATTGCCAGAGCATGTGACCTAAGCACTTATACAAATTCTGGAGCAAAAGAATCAAGTCATTGCTGATCGAGACGAGCTGATCGAACGCTATGACAGAGGCTCGATCTCAATCCGCCCGCGTGCGGACAGCGGTCACCGAGGGCAACCATCCCGGCCCCATCGTTCACCACCACGAAGAGAAGCTCCTACTCGTCGAGGCGTACCCCGACGCAATCCTTCAAGAAGGGCGATCGTCCACAGGTCGCCTCCTCATCGAGGAAGTCGCCATCGTCGTTCCCCCGTGGAAGATTACGACTATGCTGACTCAAGCTACCGACCAGAGTCTGATAGGTCGCCAACGAGATACTCGTCCAACGAGTCCTTAGGATCCCGCCGATCAAGAAGCAGGTCGTGGGACTCGTACGAGGAGTTTAACGACTACCACAACGGGGAGATTAGAGATGTCTCTCGCGCCAACAGCCGACCAAGAAGAAACTATTCAGTGCGACCTAGAAGACGGTCGTCGTCGCATGCTCCACAACACCATGGACCTCCTCCAATTGCTGACAGGTTCCATGGGCAGCCGATCGGCCTTTACGGTCTGCCCATCGACCAAACTTATGCCGCCATGCAGCCCTGCGGGCAGAATCACACCCCGACCGGACAAGGACCCTTCACCAGTGAAATCAGGCGTTATCGTATTCCAAGGGACCTGAGGAAGCCCCCAAACCTGAACAAGTTTAACGGCCGTAGGGATCCAGATAAACACCTCATGTACTTCAACAACTACTGTAGCTATAGAGAGCTAGGCCGGACGATGAAGTGCAGACTATTCCCTCAGTCACTCGAAGGCCGGGCGTTGGAATGGTGGGAATCCCTACGTCCCAACTCCGTCTCTTCTTGGGAAGGTCTTGTGGCAATGTTCTTGGCCAATTATACAGCCAACCGTTGTCAGTATCGCTATGAAGAGCATTTGGACTCGGTCGTCCAAGGAGAGAATGAATCGTTGAGGGAGTTTATCGACCGGTTCATGACAGAGGCTGACACAGTCCGCAACCTATCAGACACGGACAAGCTGAAGTATCTCAAACGTGGTATAAGAAAGAACCACAGATTTGCTGAAGAGTTCTCTTTGAACCGCTATTACGACCTCGGCATGTTCCTTAGAAGGGCCAACGACCATATGGGCTATGAGGAGCAATTGGCGGCCGACAAGGGCGCCCGCGCGCGTCCCAAGGAAGAAAACGGCAGGTCAGTCAAGGGGCAAGACCGTGACAGTAAGCCCGAGTACCGGCCTAAGAAGTACGAGCATCGTACAAAGTTGAACACTCCGATCGCCCAGATCTTCACGGAGTGCCAGAACAATGAGTTCACTGGTGTAAGGCGACCTGATCCTTTAGTATTGAAGAAAGGAGGTCGGCCTACCAAGAAATACTGCAGATACCACAAGAGTAAGGGGCATGACACCAATGACTGCATGGCCCTAAAAGATGACATAGAAGATCTCATACAGAAGGGCAAGTTGAGGCAATATGTCAAAAATGAAGGTAACGACCGCCCTGAACAAAGAGCTGTTGGCCAACCCGCCAATGACAAAGGTAAAGCGATCATTAACTCAAAGATCGAGCAAGCGCGTAACAGTTCAGAGGAAGAACGCGGCCCCAGACAGTCGAAGGGCCGCAATGTAGCCATGGTCATTCATGGAGGTAATCCGTTGGATATCAGAGAGTCCAACAAAGCAATGAAGAGGAAGTGGAATGAACTCATGATGGTCGGCTCAACTTCAACCCCACGGCCGGCCTCGAATAGGCCGCCCATTTCCTTTGGGGACGAAGACTTGCTCGATGGTAAAGTCAATAATTATGTCCCTTTGGTAGTATCGACCGTAATGGCCAACACTGAGGTCAGAATAATACTGGTCGACCAAGGGAGCTCGGCCGACATCATGTTCGAAGAATTAATTGACAAGTTAAATGTGGATAGGAGCGAGATTATTCCCCAAGCGGTACGAACCCCATTGACCGGGTTCAATGGGGCCACCACCTACCCACTGGGGACGATAGAATTACTTGTTACCTTTGGAGATGATACGAGCGGCAGCACGTCGTACAGGACGGTCAGAACGACGTTCTTAGTTCTGCCAATCAAATCGTGTTACCACTGCATCATTGGCCGCCCAACTCTGGGAAAATTGGAGGCCGTAGCCTCAACTGTACATCTGAAGATGAAGTTTTACAGTAAAAACGACCAAGTTGTGACAGTGATGGCCGACATGGAGGCGGCCATGAGGAGCCATTTCCTCTATCAAGAAATTTGTGACATGGAGGTGACGATTGCTAAACCTCAGAATCTTAGAGAGGGGCATCAGGTCAATGTGGCCGACCTGGATGCTCGATACGACCCTGATAGCGACCCTGAGGACGACGACGACGATTTAGCCCGCGAGCTAAAGAATAAACTCAAGAGGCCTGAGCCCCACGGGGAATTGATCGATGTTCAGTTAATGGACGATCCAACTAAGACAGTTAAGTTGGGGAGCGACCTACCTGAAGAAGACAAGCAAGAGCTCATCACCTGCCTCAGGGATTACGCAGACCTTTTTGCATGGCAGGCATCAGACATGCCCGGGATCCCAATTGAAATTGCCTGCCACTAACTGTCCGTTGATGAGACAGCAAGGCCAGTCGCACAAAAGAGGCGAACTCAGAGCGAAGAGAAAGCATTGGCGGCCGCCCAGGCAGTTGACGACCTCATCAAGGCCAATTTCATTGAGGAAATTAAGTATACAACATGGCTTTCCAACTTCGTGTTGGTAAAGAAGAAAAATGGTAAGTGGCGCATGTGCGTCGACTATACCGACCTGAATAAGGCATGCCCGAAGGACGCCTTTCCCCTGCCAAACATTGACAAATTGGTCGACGGGGCTGCGGGCTATAAACTTCTGTCTTTTCTAGACGCCTATTCAGGATACAATCAAATCACCATGTACCCACCCGATCGGCATAAGACCGCGTTCATGACCGATCGTGGAAATTTTCAGTACAAAGTAATGCCCTTTGGTCTGAAGAACGCCGGAGCGACCTATCAAAGAATGATGAGCAAGGTCTTCAGGCGGCAGATCGGTCGAATATCAGAGGTCTACTTGGATGACATGATCATTAAAAGCAAGACCGACCAAGACCACATCAACGACCTAAAGGAAATTTTTGAGGAAGCAAGGAAGAACTCTTTGAGGTTGAATCCAGAGAAGTGCACCTTCGGAGTAAGGGCGGGCAAGTTCCTGGGCTTCCACTTAACAGAGCGAGGGATCGAAGCAAAACCTGACAAGTGCAAGGCGGTCGCTGATATGAGGCCGCCCACTACGAAGAAAGAGATTCAGCAGCTGAACGGCATGGTCGCTGCCCTGTCACGATTTATATCTAAATCGGCGTGCAAATCTCTTCCACTGTTCAAGCTTTTGAAGAAAGAGGTCGAATTTGAATGGACCGATCAATGCCAGCGAGCATTGGACGAGCTGAAGGCGGCACTCACCAACCCGCCCATCATGACCAAGCCGCAACCAGGGGAGACGCTTTACTTATACTTGGCCATAACAGACGAGGCCATGAGCGCTGTTCTTGTAAGAGAAAGCGACCTGAAGCAGAATCCGGTCTACTTCATAAGCAAGGTATTTCAAGGCCCGGAGATCAGATATCAGAAGATTGAGAAGCTAGCCTTAGCGTTACTTGTGGCCACTCGTAGATTGCGCCCTTATTTCGTGGCCCATCAGGTCGTGGTAAGGACCGACCAGCCTATTGGGCAAATCCTTCACCGACCTGACCTTGCAGGGCGTATGATCAAGTGGGCTGTGGAACTCAGTGAGTTTGGGATCAAGTTCGAGGCTAGATCGGCCGCTAAAGCACAAGTGTTGGCCGACTTCATAGCTGAAATGACCCCAATACCAGACGATCAGGCCATCACGACCTGGACATTACACGTGGACGGGTCCTCCAACAGCAAAGGAAGTGGGGCCGGCTTGATACTCGAAAACACAGAAGGACTTACTGTTGAAGTCTCATTGACTTTTGCATTTCACACTTCAAACAACCAGGCCGAGTATGAAGCGTGCATTGCCGGGCTGCAGCTAGCCAAAGAGTTCAATGTCTACCGTGTCGAACTTCACTCTGACTCTCTACTGGTAGTATCCCAAATTCAGGACCTATACGACGCGAAGGACGATGTCCTGAAGAATTATTTGGCCAAGGTAAGGGATCTGCTCAGGCAATTCGACCGAGCGGAAGTTAAGCACGTCCCCAGGACAGAGAACGTGAGGGCTGACATCCTATCAAAGTTAGCCAGTGAGGGCAATTCGACCTGAAGATACCGTAGAACCTGGCGTTGGAACCTGGTGAATGGTGGAGTTATACCCATGCGTTCGAAAACGATGCGGTACATTGTGAATTTTAACACATCAGTCCAGGCCGCAATATCTTCCCCCTTGGCCATACCTTCTACCCTCCAACCTTCATTTAGCTCGGTCGCAAGAAACTCCAGGTCTTGGCTCCCCCGTTGAATCTTGCTGCGCTGACCTCTCAGGTTGAGAGAAACCCAAGACATATCCTTCGCAGCAGCAACCTCAGGATCTTCTCCATGGTCGCCCCGTTGATCTCTTTCGGCCGTCTCGGTTACGTCGGTTGTAGCATGGTCAACACCTTCCTCACAGTCAACCCGTGCGTTGCTCTCTGCATTATCAGCAACCACGACGTCGGAGTACGGGACCCCACTTCTGTCCGGCCGAGCCCCGGATCTGCTAGATGAAGTCCGGCTCTGGGTCGAAGACCCAGAGGAAGATTCGTCACTAGAAGAAGACGACCGGGCAGGCGCAGAACTTTGCTCCACTGGTCTGGTCATGTTGTGCGCAAGAGAAATGGCCGGGATTCCAAATATACGACGGGTTTGTTTAGTCCGCGCCAGAATGAACCTGTGGAGGGGAATAACAGTCAGGGTCTTGCTCGCGCGTGGGAAGGGGCGACGTGGTCGTCCCCAGACCTGACACCCCCTCCATCAGGTGGAACATAAAAACTCAAATAAGTAAGAGCGGTCGCTGTTACCTGAAATTAGAGCAAGATGATTACGAGCGAGCTTTAGCGAGAACGAGCGAGCTTCGACGGTAGCGAGCGAGCTTTGGCAGAAGCGAGCGAGCTTGGGCAGAAGCGAGCGATCAGCGAGAGCAGAGGAGATCGAAGAAACGTGTAAATGGAAATCCCCTCGAACCCTATATATAATGGGCCAACCATCACCATGGGCCGGAGGCGAAGAGGCGCCACTCTTCACGTGCCATCATTACTTAAACTCCTCGAGTCTCTAAACGTCACCTCATTAAAGTAACTGTCGCCTCAGCATTCGTGACGATTGATTGTCAGGCGTCACCCCCGAGACGGCACCTGGCCCCGTGTGACCAGGCCGCGTGGCAGCGACCACACAATCAAATAATTAGCGATCGACCAGGTTACGTTCGACCACGCTGGGGGGCAAGGAATCAAGCCTTAGCCCGCCCCCAGGCGACCCAGGCTTGGGGGGCAACTGTTCCGGAGTGGGCTCGAAGCCCAATTTTGATCAGTAGGCCCAGCGCGGCCCATCATCTGCCTTGCTCCGCAAGATGCAGCCGGCCCCGCAAAATGCGCAACGACTAGAACGCGCAGCAGTATATATACCACACTAGCATGTGACTTCAGGTATGTTTTTACTCACCTTGTGACCCTGCCTGTAATATCCCCAATTTTCGCTAATTAAATTAATTGGCGTAAATTAATTTTTAGTGATCTATTGTGTGATTGGAAATTTCATGATTTGAGAATGAATTTGCTTGAAATACTTATTGTGAGGATTTTGGTGTTAATTAAATTTAATTGTGTCAAGTGGGATTAGTTTGGGCTGAAAGGAGTCATTAGGAATATAAATTATAAGTGAAGGGTAAAAGTGTCTATTCCCATAGTTCCTATATAACCCCATTCTTCAGCTGAAATCCAAAAAGAAAAACACTTCTTTCTCCATTCTACAAAATCTGAAACAGCAACAAGTTCATGAGAGAGGGAGGGAGAGCTTGGAGAGATGAGAGCACCATTTCTTCAAAGCTCCATGCATGTTAGAAGTGTCACCACCATTCTTTCACATTTTATCTCCTCTTTCCATTGATGCCTCTTTCACACACTGGTTCAGCCCTGATCATCTCACTTCACACAAGCCATGCAAATTCGAGTTTGAGGGAGAAGAAAGGTTCAACAGAAAATTCTGGGTAAAACCCGTTTTACCTACCTTCGGTGTTTCGTTCGTATCTCCTTGTACGGACCTCTGATTCAGTTGATTTTTATTTATTTGGAAACTAGACAGAAAATGCTCCAGTTTAGACACTAGAACCGCATGATTTCATTGAGAAATGAGAGAGATATCACCTTCCTAAGTTTCGTTTCCAGAATCAGCTTCAGTCTTGACCCAGCTTCATTGTTTCGGTTGTAACTCTCTGGATATAGGATGCATGTGTCTGAAACCTCCACCATCAGAAAGTAGAGAAAATTCCCTTCACCGTAGACCCTCGTTTTGCTAAGATTGGTGGAGATTTGAGTGAGTTACGCTTGTTGCAAATTGGCGTTTAGTTGCTGGAAACAGCAGGAGCGGATTCCGTTGGTTCGTGTTCGAGAAGTTTCGGCGTCGGGTGTATCGTCGTCACGAAAAGGTGAGTTCTAATACTCACTAGGATTGTTTTCAGCCTTTGCATTTTAATTGAGTCGCGAATTTGTGAAAATCCGGTGCGAAACCGTTTTGCGAAAATATCGTTTGAATCATGAGATTGATAAATCGTTGGACTGAAATTGTGATTAAAATTGCATGATTGAGTGTGATTGTTGAATGAATATTATTGATTGTACTGAATGTACTGGTTTCCATGTCTGTATTGATGTGTTATCGAGTTTGAATGTGAATCGGAATGGACATGGGAACGATCGGAATAGAAAAGAAAACGCGAAAACAGTTTTTCTGAAATACAGAGAGTCACGCACGGATCGTGTGTATGGGCGCACGGGTCGTGCGTGAGACTCTGAACCTCATGGTGCCGTTTTTGAAAACGCGCACGGGTCGTGCGCCATAGCGCACGGACCGTGCGTATCCTTCTGAAGCCAACTTTTAAAATATGTCCTAAGCTATTCCGAATGGTCCCAAGTCCCTTCTAATCCACTCTCCAAGTCTCCCCAAGGATGGGAGCACTGAAATCCTATGTGTTTGACAGTGATTGAATCCAAGTTATATTAGTGCCATGTGATTGGTTATGTTTAGATCATGTTCAGGTGCAGTGAATGCTCATGTGATTGACCATTGATTTCATGTTATGACGTTGTGATTGATATATGTGTTGGACTGACTCTTTGAGTAAGGTTAGTAAGTTAAGTTAGCAAACATTAGTAATCCATGTGAGATCACCAAATTATAAGGTTAAGTTAATAACTAGATCACCTAATGTTCAGAATAAGATTAGGTCATGATAAGACTCAGTGATTGAGTATGCTTTCAGGTTAGGCTCAGTGATTGAGCAGTCTTCATTGTTCATGGTCATTGTATATTCTATATGTATCATTGTTCAGGCTCAGTGATTGAGCACAGTTCATTGTCAGGGTGACGACCCTTTTCAGATTAGTGTGCTGGGGGAGAGGGAGTCATGACCCTTATGAACCTAGGCCCCATCAGGGACTCACTAGTGATTAGTGGGGACGGGTTCACCGGAAGCTTATTATGCCAAGTGACCGGTGACACGCTAAGAATCATGGTTAGGCTCAGTGATTGAGCATAGTTCATGTTAGGCTCAGTGATTGAGCATAGTTCATTGTTAGGCTCAGTGATTGAGCATAGTTCAGCCACATGGTCAACTTTGAGGACTATGAGTTTTAGATAATGAATCAAGCATAATTGAACCGAGAGGATTAGTAAGGGGTCGCGATAGAACTCACTGAGACAAGTTGTCTCACCCAATCCATTGTTGTTGTTTTCAGTTAAGCAGGGAAAGTTGAAGACCGTGAGGCATGGCTATGAAGATGCTTGAGGAGCAGCCGCTATCTTTATTTCTTTATGTCTTATATTTCAGTTTCCCTTGTATCTCTGTATTTTGTATTCAGTATCTTAAGACTACTCGATTGTACGACTTATGTAATTCAAGTTGTAAATCGCTTCCGCAGACTTTCGGTTTTGAGTATTGAACACTAGTTGAGGGTGTAAGGACCGACTTTATTTATATTCAGTTCAGTTATTTTAAGCACGTTTGATGAGTGATTCATCGAAGTTTAGTAATGTGTTCAATATGTTAAAAGGAAAGTCACTCTGATGTATGCCAGTAGTGCGCTTCGGTAATTTCTACAAGATAGAAATTAACGGGGTGTTACAATTGGTATCAGAGCAGTTCGACCCAGTCGGACTTAGAATCATGAGTCTCTTAAGTCCTCTAAGTGTGATTCCTCTTAGTATGCTATTAGACGTTTAGCCTGATCAACTAAACACTTTGTGCATATTTTGCAGAATCATGGCTGGTGGAAGTAGGAGAAGCGTCCCTGTTGATCCAAATACCGAATGGATGCAGAATGTCATCGAGACGCAACAGAAGATGATGAATGACATGATGCAAATGCAGCAGCAGCAGATGGCTCAAATGGCCCAAATGCATCATGAGATGATGAATCATCAGCAACCGAATGTTCAACAACCTCCTCTGGAAGATCCGAATAGGGCTTACTTTCGTTTCCAGAAGATGAATCCCCAAAGTTTCAAGGGAGAACCTGAGGTAATGGTATCACATTTCTGGTTGGATTCGATGGAGAAGATTTTTAGGACTCTTCAATGCAGTGAAGAAGAGAAGGTTCTCTTTGCCGCCCATATGCTCGAGGAAGATGCTCAAACCTGGTGGACCAATGCTCATGAACTAATGGTGAATCAGGGAACTCCGGTTACCTGGGCCAACTTCAAAGAAATGTTTTCTGGTCACTTCTTCCCTCCGGTGATGAAGTTAAGCAAGCAAGCCGAGTTTGTTAACTTGAGGCAAGGTGAGATGTCGGTGGGTGAGTTCACCGCCAAGTTCGAAAGGCTGTCGCAGTTTTATCAATTGGCAAAGCATGCCCCTAATGATGAGTGGAAGATGCAGATGTACAAAGCAGGTCTTCGTGCGGATGTGGCCCAAGGTCTTAGCTCTTATGCTATGACCAGTTATGCTGGGTTGGTGCAACAAGCTTATGTTGCAGAGGCAGATCTCAACAAGATGTATGAGGAAAGGAAAGCGTATCGGAAGGAGAAGAGGAAAACCTTGGAATTGTCATCCCCGAGTGATGAACCGAGGAGTACCTACAACAAAGGGAAGCAACCTACAGCATCCGAACTACTAAGGTCCGGTAAGTGTCCGAAATGTGGAAGGCCTCACACTGGAGAATGCCGCCAGGGATCGACGATGTGTTACTACTGCAAGGAAGAAGAGCATTATGCTAACGAATGCCCGGTGAAGAAGAGGAATCGAGAAGGGAATTCTAACTCCGCAAGCGGAAAGGTCTTTGTGTTGGACGCTCAGAAAGGCGAAGCCGATGCCGGATCAGCGAAAGGTATATTGTGTGCTAATTATTTTGATTGGTCCAATTTTGAGGACAAAATTTTTAAAAAGTTGGGGTGATTGTAATATCCCCAATTTTCGCTAATTAAATTAATTGGCGTAAATTAATTTTTAGTGATCTATTGTGTGATTGGAAATTTCATGATTTGAGAATGAATTTGCTTGAAATACTTATTGTGAGGATTTTGGTGTTAATTAAATTTAATTGTGTCAAGTGGGATTAGTTTGGGCTGAAAGGAGTCATTAGGAATATAAATTATAAGTGAAGGGTAAAAGTGTCTATTCCCATAGTTCCTATATAACCCCATTCTTCAGCTGAAATCCAAAAAGAAAAACACTTCTTTCTCCATTCTACAAAATCTGAAACAGCAACAAGTTCATGAGAGAGGGAGGGAGAGCTTGGAGAGATGAGAGCACCATTTCTTCAAAGCTCCATGCATGTTAGAAGTGTCACCACCATTCTTTCACATTTTATCTCCTCTTTCCATTGATGCCTCTTTCACACACTGGTTCAGCCCTGATCATCTCACTTCACACAAGCCATGCAAATTCGAGTTTGAGGGAGAAGAAAGGTTCAACAGAAAATTCTGGGTAAAACCCGTTTTACCTACCTTCGGTGTTTCGTTCGTATCTCCTTGTACGGACCTCTGATTCAGTTGATTTTTATTTATTTGGAAACTAGACAGAAAATGCTCCAGTTTAGACACTAGAACCGCATGATTTCATTGAGAAATGAGAGAGATATCACCTTCCTAAGTTTCGTTTCCAGAATCAGCTTCAGTCTTGACCCAGCTTCATTGTTTCGGTTGTAACTCTCTGGATATAGGATGCATGTGTCTGAAACCTCCACCATCAGAAAGTAGAGAAAATTCCCTTCACCGTAGACCCTCGTTTTGCTAAGATTGGTGGAGATTTGAGTGAGTTACGCTTGTTGCAAATTGGCGTTTAGTTGCTGGAAACAGCAGGAGCGGATTCCGTTGGTTCGTGTTCGAGAAGTTTCGGCGTCGGGTGTATCGTCGTCACGAAAAGGTGAGTTCTAATACTCACTAGGATTGTTTTCAGCCTTTGCATTTTAATTGAGTCGCGAATTTGTGAAAATCCGGTGCGAAACCGTTTTGCGAAAATATCGTTTGAATCATGAGATTGATAAATCGTTGGACTGAAATTGTGATTAAAATTGCATGATTGAGTGTGATTGTTGAATGAATATTATTGATTGTACTGAATGTACTGGTTTCCATGTCTGTATTGATGTGTTATCGAGTTTGAATGTGAATCGGAATGGACATGGGAACGATCGGAATAGAAAAGAAAACGCGAAAACAGTTTTTCTGAAATACAGAGAGTCACGCACGGATCGTGTGTATGGGCGCACGGGTCGTGCGTGAGACTCTGAACCTCATGGTGCCGTTTTTGAAAACGCGCACGGGTCGTGCGCCATAGCGCACGGACCGTGCGTATCCTTCTGAAGCCAACTTTTAAAATATGTCCTAAGCTATTCCGAATGGTCCCAAGTCCCTTCTAATCCACTCTCCAAGTCTCCCCAAGGATGGGAGCACTGAAATCCTATGTGTTTGACAGTGATTGAATCCAAGTTATATTAGTGCCATGTGATTGGTTATGTTTAGATCATGTTCAGGTGCAGTGAATGCTCATGTGATTGACCATTGATTTCATGTTATGACGTTGTGATTGATATATGTGTTGGACTGACTCTTTGAGTAAGGTTAGTAAGTTAAGTTAGCAAACATTAGTAATCCATGTGAGATCACCAAATTATAAGGTTAAGTTAATAACTAGATCACCTAATGTTCAGAATAAGATTAGGTCATGATAAGACTCAGTGATTGAGTATGCTTTCAGGTTAGGCTCAGTGATTGAGCAGTCTTCATTGTTCATGGTCATTGTATATTCTATATGTATCATTGTTCAGGCTCAGTGATTGAGCACAGTTCATTGTCAGGGTGACGACCCTTTTCAGATTAGTGTGCTGGGGGAGAGGGAGTCATGACCCTTATGAACCTAGGCCCCATCAGGGACTCACTAGTGATTAGTGGGGACGGGTTCACCGGAAGCTTATTATGCCAAGTGACCGGTGACACGCTAAGAATCATGGTTAGGCTCAGTGATTGAGCATAGTTCATGTTAGGCTCAGTGATTGAGCATAGTTCATTGTTAGGCTCAGTGATTGAGCATAGTTCAGCCACATGGTCAACTTTGAGGACTATGAGTTTTAGATAATGAATCAAGCATAATTGAACCGAGAGGATTAGTAAGGGGTCGCGATAGAACTCACTGAGACAAGTTGTCTCACCCAATCCATTGTTGTTGTTTTCAGTTAAGCAGGGAAAGTTGAAGACCGTGAGGCATGGCTATGAAGATGCTTGAGGAGCAGCCGCTATCTTTATTTCTTTATGTCTTATATTTCAGTTTCCCTTGTATCTCTGTATTTTGTATTCAGTATCTTAAGACTACTCGATTGTACGACTTATGTAATTCAAGTTGTAAATCGCTTCCGCAGACTTTCGGTTTTGAGTATTGAACACTAGTTGAGGGTGTAAGGACCGACTTTATTTATATTCAGTTCAGTTATTTTAAGCACGTTTGATGAGTGATTCATCGAAGTTTAGTAATGTGTTCAATATGTTAAAAGGAAAGTCACTCTGATGTATGCCAGTAGTGCGCTTCGGTAATTTCTACAAGATAGAAATTAACGGGGTGTTACACTGCCCGTTGAAGCACCTCTGACTTGAGCGTTGGAGTGCCTTTGCAGGTACCACCCGCGTGCGGCCCAGAACTCGGTCCTTCATCCCAGCGACCGAGCGACGTCAACTGACAACAGCAACTCATCGTATTGATCCGGTACGATCAATAACAAAAAGTCAGACACACAAATATTCAATTTTATGAACTGGAAGTCCTTCTTTTAAGAGAGAATATTAAAGCCTGAACAAAAAA
Source organism: Astragalus membranaceus (assembly GCA_039519185.1). Taxonomy (NCBI): domain Eukaryota; kingdom Viridiplantae; phylum Streptophyta; class Magnoliopsida; order Fabales; family Fabaceae; genus Astragalus; species Astragalus membranaceus. Next base: position 55,034,157 of record CM076854.1, on the reverse strand, counting down.
ATAAAAGAAAAATGTTCACTGATAAGAAGCTTCACTGATAAGAAAAATGTCCTTCTTTTAAGAGGGACCTGTGTGTATGAGAGAGAGAGAGAGAGAGAGAGAGAGAGAGAGAGAGAGAGAGAGAGAGAGAGAGAGAGAGAGAGAGCAATACCACTCTATAAGAAGCTTCACTGATATTCTCTATTTCATTTTCCATGACTCTCCTTTTCATTGGGTCACTGCCGAACAGTTCAAAAATATCAATAATAGGGAGTGAGGCATAAAACTTGATCAAAGTCAACATTGATCCTAATAAGCTGCATAACTAATCCAAAGAACTTCAAAACACTGCTTTTAGCATTGTAGATAAAATTAGTATGAAAACTGAACCCTGTCTTTTTTCAAAACTACATGATAAAAGAAACTATTATTTGGTGAGATGTGAAACAGACACATGCTGGAAAAGGAAAGAACAGCAAATTTTCTATCTAGGATTGGAACTCTGTCAACAAAAACCTGTTGGAGCGCTTGTGATTTGAAGAAAAATCAAGAATGAACAACCCAGGACAAAATTCAGAGGGCTCCACTGCAAACAAATAAACAAAGAATAACCTCAAATATCCACAAGAAGATCTATTATCTATACAAATTCAATTCTTCATATTTATGAATAAGAAACTGTAATGTTTTCTGAAGGGAAAAAAACAAAACTTAGAACATAAATCAAATGGGGAAGAAACTCGCTTTTTCATCAGAAGTAATTTGCTGATGTAATGACTTATAAACAGACACCAATACTGATACTACATCAGTTTTGGTGGTGAAGTGAGTAATCCCCAACAACCCTTTAAGCTGCTGAAGACCAATAATGATTGTTGCTCTTGCAACTAGTGCAGCATGTGAAAGAAAATCCACAAGAAAACCCATACTACAAATGTCAAAAGATAAATTACTTGGTTTATAAGGGAAAACTACAAATTTTAAAAAAAAAAATTCACTCACAAACTACTAAGGAAACCACCTGAAAACACCGAAGGTGAGTTGAAAGAGTCCTGTAAAAAAGGTCACAGTAAAGACAAAATCCCTATAGGCATGAGGGTTAGCAATAGGATTTGCCAAATTAGCATATCCTACGATCTGCAACATTCAACTGAAAATTAGAAGCATAATGTAAAAAAGCTGGAGGAATATGAAGGTAACAGTTTCTCATTCATGCATTTTTCTGAAGACAGTAGTAGTGATCATTGTGAATGAATACCTGTGGTATGCATAGACTGGCAAGAGTTAAACCAGCTAACAAGTCATCTTTAAACTTGGAGACTTCGTAATCTCTTAATCAACTAAGGATAGGGAATAAACCCTGCAAGAAGGACACAACATGTCCATGGACAGTTTGGTTCTTAGATGAGAAACAGAAATAGTATGAGCATCAAACCAAAAACAAAAACAAAACAAAAACACAGAAGTACAACATCTAGTAACAATAAAACACTTCATACCTAGATGTGGGGTTTAGGGTTTTGTTAAATTTCAGCAAACAGTTGTGTTTCAACTCAAAGCAAAACCTATTGTTCCGGACTGGACCAAGAGGTCCATTTAGCAAAACCAGGGGGTGCGTTTAGCAATTGGATATGGATCAGCCCAATCGATTCAGCCCATATCCACTACATACAAGCCCAACTAAAGCCACCACGCTTGGATAGTTCAGATCGATTCTGATAATCCGACGGTCCACAGACGAGCATCGATTTCCTATAAATACTGGCTCGTATAGCCATTTATACGGTACACACTCTTCCCTTGCAAATTCACTAGCTTATTCTCATACTGACTTGAGCGTCGGAGTGGCATTGCAGGTACCCCCCCGGGCGCTCACTGACCTCCTGCCAGGGCAGCAAGAGACCTACCAACAACAGCCGACCAAAGTACTGCTAGGAACAGAACATTGGCGACCACAGTGGGAGATATCTATCTTTCACATCATCACTACTCGAACTTTTCTCTTGCTACTCCATGGCTCCCAGAGGCAGACACCGGGTTCAAAGTATTGCCATACCCGCACCCCAACCAGAGGGTACTCCTGAGGGCAGCGTCGTGACCCTACTTGACGAGGGTACCAGTCAGCCTGACCAGCCCTCGAATGTGAGTCAATCTTTGGATCTCCTGGCCAATCACACTTAAGCTACGCTGTCGCAGGAAGCTTACCTAAGGGAGATTGAAAGGTGTGTGACCTCCCTACCTGAGCATCCTCCACCCAGCAGGGGAACCCTTCCTCCAACAGCAGTGACTTCAAGGCGCCATCGGTCTCCCCCTCTGAGGCATCACGTCCATCGTTCTCCCCAAAGTCGAAGGCACGTGCATCGCTCTCCCCCTCGGCGTCGCAGGAGTGGAGGGTCAGGCTCATCTCTAACATCCCCTCCAGATGTTACCTACCAGCCTCACGACTCCCACTGCAGGACCTCCTCACGCGCATCCCCTGATTCTCGTAAGAGGTCGAGGAACCGGGTCGATACCCATCGGAGGCACCACCGGGGATCGCCATCGAGGAGATCCCCCGGCCGACGCAGGTATCATGAGTTGGACTATGAAGACACCTCCCTCCGAAACTCAAGAGGGTTTTCGGAAGAAGGACCTTTCACTCGAAGGGTGGATGAATGCCGAATCCCAATGCCCTTGGAGAAGCTGCCAACCCTCAAGATGTATGACGGAACCGGAGATCCAGACCGCCATATGGCACACTTCTCCCTGATGATGCGCTATAGAGGCGCCAAGGAGCCTGTTCACTGCAAAATCTTCCCCCTCACTCTCGAAATTTCCGCACTAGAGTGGTTTCAAGAGCTAAGGCCGAATTCCATCTCCTCATGGGGGCAGCTGGCGAGAATGTTCACAGCTCGTTTCACTACCTCCCGGTTGAAACCCAAATTTGAAGAGGTTCTTAGGGCAATCAGGCGGGGAGAGAAAGAAACACTTAGAGAATGTCTGGAAAGGTTCAACAAGGAGGCTGCCAACGTCAGGAACCTTGAAGACAAGAGGAGGCTCTTTTGGATGAAGGATGGCCTCAAGAAGGGAAGCCTGTTTCAAAGGGACATGGGGGTTAACAAACCCCGGAGCTTGTACGAGTTCCTTCGGAAGGCACAGAAGTACATGGACTATGAAGAAGACAGCATGGCCTACCAAGAGGAGGCCAAGGTTGGCAGTGAGAAGGGTGATCTGGCTCGTTATGGGCACAGTACCAGCAAATGCAACACCCTCAGGGATGACATGAAAGAGCTGATCCGCGAAGGGAAACTCGCCCGGTACGTGAATGAAGAAGAGGATGACATCAGGACTTGAGCCTAGGGCTAGTTATGAATTTTGTTGTTTGAGCTCGAAGGCATAATGTAAAATCTCGATATGAATGATACAAAAATTAATTTTTACAGTTTTTGCTCTAGCTCACTAGCATTAACACTTGTTCCCAAAGAAAAATTTCTTAAGATCAAGAAAGTTTGAGAAGCAAGTTTGAGCAAAGCAACCTCAACATTAGCAGGGAGGGACTGCCTGGATCGCATGGGCAACCTCAACATTAGCTTAAAGCCAAGATCATCTCTTCAAGTGGGGCAGTCAAGGGTGTCATGGCGCGCTCGTCTTCCTAGAGCAAAGCAACCAAGGTCACGGCACCCACCCGACGCGGATCCAAGGCATGGCACCATAGAGGGTGCCTAGCACTTGGCACCCAGCACTAAGGCGCCAAAAGGAAACAAGGCTTGGTACCATAAAAGGCGCCCAACACCCAGGCACCTATGAGGGCGCCATCAACAACAAGGCACCCAGGAGGGCACTATCAACAGAAGATGGAAAACCATGGCCACGGGCCCCTCAACCTCTGATGGGCGAGTTATCATCAGACCGACTTCTGATAAACTGGCCCCAGAGCAAACTTTTCCACGAGGCACGAAGTGACTTCAAACGTGTCACCACCTCTGATGGGCGAGTTAAATTCAGATCGATTCTGATAAACTGCCCCCAGAGTTAACTTTTCCACGAGGCATGAAGCGACTTTAAACGTGTCGCAACCTCTGATGGGCGAGTTAAATTCAGATCGATTCTGATAAACTTCCCCCAGAGTCCCACGAGGTGCTGTTCGCTGGTGTTTTTAGCAAACAATCACTGGTTTTATTAGAAATGTTTGTGAGATTAAACCAGAAATCTCCAAAGCAATTGCCTTTAAACACCGCAGTTTGTCAACAAATATATTTTAAAAGGGAGACAATTCACCATGAACATGGAAGTCAAAGAAAAAGAAGTAATAAAATGGAACGCAGAAATGTAAAATGACTTGTATTGAAAGTAATAAATTGCATTAAGTGTAAAGAAAATGGTGCACAAATTCACATACGTTGTACAATAATTCTTTTACTCTGTTTTCGCTGTGACTTGGAAGTTAGAGTTTCAGAACTGTGTGTTTAGTATAATAATTTGCCACACCCTGATTTCTCCGTAGAAACTCCTATTTATACAGAAAATAATGACTGAAATGTAAACTGCTATGGACACGTGGCTACGGATAATGACTGAAATGGGAACTGCTATAGACACGTGGCTACGTCTCATTAACCAGTGATGGACTTCGTGCCACGTTCGATGCCACATACTGCCTACGTTGTATTAACCGTAGTCTTGAAATTCGACACAACTGTTTGCCAATAACTGCTTGACGAAGTCCTGAATACACTGTCCTGTCGAAAACTCTTCCCTGTCGAATTGGTGAAGACTTCTTATGTCGAAAACATGCTGAGATGACTTAAATGTCACTTTTCTTTCCGAAGGCATTATGAATAATCTTTAATGAAGAGTCAAACCCTATTAACTAACCACTCAAAAGCCTTGTCGAAATTCTAGGCTAACAAATTGCCCCCCAAAAATATCTTTTTCGACAGCACAAGTGTTAAGGAAGAAAAAGAATATTTTTGAAGATTTCGAAACGTCACCTCCAACAACTTTGCATTAAATGGTGATAGGCAAAAATGATCATGACCTTATGCAGATAAGGCGAACCGTTTCATTGGGCCACGTCATTTGGTTGGTAGACCACGTCTTTTCAGAATCTCAAACGTGCGAAGCGTCGTAACTGTGCAACCGTTGCACTTCTAACGTATAAATACGTTTCTCTTCATCTTCTTCATTTTCACGCTCCCTTTGAACCTTAAACTCTGAAAATTTCTCAGCTAACCTTGCCTCTTCACGAAAGCTTCAAACTTTTTCATCGTTTCGACATCTCCACTAAGAACACAACCCTCTTTGTTCTTTATTTACACAGATGGCTTCTTCCAGCGCTCAACCTCAAGAACAAACAGTTGTTGTGCATGGCTTTGAAGGCTTCGTTGAAGAACCTTCACCAACTTGGTTTAAACAGATACTTATTCCTGGTGGTAAACCTTTTACTCATGCTTATTTAGGTCCTCTTCCTGACCCCATAGAAAGCGAAGAAGTTAAAGCAATTTTTCCTAGTCACCGTAAACTTCAACCTAGAATTTTTGAAGAAACTCCTTTTCATTTGGAATTTCTGAAAAACCCCAATAGAGTATTTAGATCCGCTCCTAAGGTAGAACAAGGTGATTACATCGCATGGCTTGACAAGGTTCAAAACCAAAAGGAAGCCATTTGGCAAGAACAGGGGATTTTTGACATTATCCAACTGTCGAAATAAGGACCCAGATACGACAGCACTATGATTCTAGCAGCATTGCAGTTCTGGGATATATCCACTCATAGTCTCCATCTGAAGTGTGGCATGTTATCTCCCACTCTGTTGGATGTGGCTGCCATTACTGGTCTGAAACCACTGGGTGAAACTTTTGACCCTAAACTGGCCACCAACGACTATGGCTTTTCATTTAATAACCCTACCTTTAGTGCTTATATTGCTGATCATCATGATACTGAGAATGCTGAAGTGTCTGATTCAGAACATATAGCTTTTCTTACCCTATGGTTGTCATGCTTTGTCTTTTGCTCCCGTTCTCTCCAAGTAGCAAAAGTTTTCGTTTCTTTGGCCACTCAACTCCATAAAGCCAAGAATATCAATTTAGCGAAATTGATTTTAGGAAATCTCTATCAGCATCTTGATGGTGCTGCCCTCGAATTGAAAGAAAGCGAACCAACTGACAAACTGCTCATTGCTGGTCCTATGTGGCTTATGCAACTTTGGCTCTTAGCCACTTTTGAATCAAGGCTGAACTTGTTTATTCCTAAGGACATTCGACCAACCTTACCAACTAGAAGAACAGAAGGAGTTCGACTAGCACAATTAAAGAATAGGGAGAAAAACTTGTCTTATGAAGAGACGTTTTCCATGTACTTCGACATCTTCAACAAGTGCACTACTTTCATTGATGCTATGGCGCCTTTTGTCAAATGCACTTATGGACCATCTTGGTTCATCAACGAATTTCCTTCTAACTCAACAGAAAATGCCGAAGAGATAAACCAAATCTGGCAAGCCTATCTTTCGCCTTCTCTTCTTTCGATAAGGTTATCCCCAAGCAACAACAAAAACAATCTTGGCATTAGCAAGTATTTTCCCAGCTACTTTTCAAGGCAATTTGGGCTATGCCAACTTCGACCGGCTCCGGTCTGCTTGCATAGGAGAGAGTTCAACACTCCAGAGACAGAGCAAGCTTATCGCCAAATCTTCAAGAATTTTCGTTTCAAAGATTTGCTCTTTGAACCTGCTAAATTTCAACCACGCTTTTCTTGTACGAAGACATTCCAAGATTGGTGGGGTGTATACTATACTAAAGCTTCTAAAGGAAAAACTGATGCAGAAATTTCGAAAATTTTGTATTCAGCTTTTCCCTCTCAAATTGCTGCGAAGAATAAATCCCCAGGTATGGCCCTTTTTTCCTCATTAGTTAAAATTTAAAACCATTTACCTGATAAAATTTTTGCGTTATGAACAGCTGCTGTTTCACAGAAAAAGCCCATTAAAGCAGCACCAAAGCAAGACAAGCCAACAGCAAGAACACCACCCAAAACAAAGAAGACACTTGTGATCAAATCTACTTCCAGCTTACTCCAAATAGAGGTATATCTTTGTTAATTGACTAGACCTTTTCTTCGACTCTTTTAACACTTGATTATGTTTTAAACTCATGTTTCTCTTTCGCAGGATACTGATAGTGATAATGATAACATGCCTCTTATTCACCGGTCAAGGAAACGAATGCAACCCGAATCCCAAGCAAGGACTAAAGGGATTGTGATCAAAGAACCACAAGAGAAATCTCACGGACCTCCCCCTAAGAGACTTCACACATTAGTCGAAGTTCCTATTGTCAAATCTGTAGCTGCTCCAAATGTTCCTTCGACTGAACAAATTTTGCCTGCACCATCAACGCCTGTGGAAATCTTCACAGTACCTCCAACTACCCAAAATTCTCCTATGGTTGTTGACGTCGAAGGAACAAACATTGCTACTAACGCGAATGTTGAAATGGAACTTGAGCAAACCAACGAGCAAACACCAGATGTAGCAGGCGCTAAGGATTCAAGCAAAGAGACGACTCAAATTGAGACTCAAGAACAAGCTTCTACCAAGGAATCAACTAGTAGTGCTATGAGTGACCAAGAGTTTTTGCTGATGAAGACGACAAATCCTTTGGCTGCTCTTAAACACTTGCTGAGCCTTTCTTCCTCTTCCCCTGCCATGGTCTCCAGTGCTTCGACTACTTCTTTGACCTCTGTTACTCAAGAATCTACTGAAGAATTGCTTCAACAATTAAAAGCTAAGGTCTTGGAAAGCAATCTCTTTACTAGGATTGAAGAGATCCCATCAGAAAGCTTTTCAATTAAGGAGATTGTTCAAAAATTGCTAAAATCAGAGCTTAATGCAAAACTTTTCGCTTTCCTGGTCGAATTTTCGCCAGTCTTTGAAGCTTTTGCACTTCACATCAGCAAACGCTCTGAAATTTCCAGGTTGAAAAACCAAGAGGCTGTACTTCATCAAGAGAAAATGAATGCCTTCAAGGTTTCTCAAACCCCCATTGATGAATTGGAAGTTCAAATAACGGAAGATGAGCAAGAACTTGCTAACTGGGATTCAAAAATTCAGCACTATGATGAAGAGATAAGAATTCTCCAAACAAAACTGGCAAATGCTAAACACCAAAAAAGTTTAGTGCAACAAAGGATGGAGACCCCTAAGTCGAAGATTGAAAAGGCAGCTACTGAGGCTCTTCAACATTTTGATGATGCTCAAAAACACCAAGCCACTATTGCTCAACTGGACAAAGAGTTAAGCTTTTTGGAGTCTTCAATTGCTGTGAGCACTAAGATTCTCTACAGGCTCAAGCATTCTCTTCAAAGCCTTTAGTAACTTGTAATAGTGTAGAATTTCTTTTAATGGCTATGTAATTGTTTTGATTGAATACATTACCATTTTGAACCAATTTACGGTTTTATCTTTGCTCGATTCTAACTTCGTTTAATGTTGGCTTATACTGTTTTAAATACTTGCCATTTATCTTGAAGATTCTGTTTTCGTCACCCAATTCTTCGACTTCGTATGCCCCATTAGAAAAACACTGCAATATGCGAAGTGGACCTTCCCAACTAGGTGACCATTTACCCAAAACTCTATCTTTTTTATCCATAGGCAACAACACTTTCCATACTAAATCACCTGAATTAAAGGTTTTTAACTTAACCTTTTTGTTATAAGTTTTAGCTACTCTTTCCTTCTGTCGAATAAGCATTTCCAAAGCTAACAACCTTTCTTCGTCCAAATCAACTAACTCATCAAGCATCATATTCCAATAATGATCAAAAGGAATTTCATACTGTCTTTGAATTCTTGTTGATTGTAAACAGATTTCAACAGGCAATACTGCATCGTGTCCAAAGGTTAACCTGTATGGAGTAGCATTGATAGATTCTTTGGGTGAATTTCTACAAGCCCATAAAACTTGATCCAAAGTGTTATGCCAATTTCTGGGTTTTTGCCCAACATGCTTTTTAATCAAGTTAATAATGATCTTATTGGCAGCTTCCACTTGACCATTGGCTTGTGCATAATATGGTGTCGATGTTAATAACTTAAAACCAATTTCAGAATCAAATTCCACCATTTTTCGACCAGTGAAAACAGAACCCTGATCTGTAGTTATGGTTTCTGGAATTCCATACCTATAAATAATATGATTTCGGATAAACCGTATTACTGCTTCTTGATCAACATTGGTTAAAGGTATTGCTTCAACCCATTTGGTAAAATAATCAATTCCTACTAATATATACTTATGACCTTTTGATGATGTTGGTTTTATTTCTCCAATTATATCTAGAGCCCAACCTCTGAATGGCCAAGGTTTCACTATGGCATGCAATTCATTTGCAGGCACATGTTGTATTCCAGCATGTTTTTGATACTCTTGGCATCCTTTTGCAAACTCTATACAATCTTTCAACATTGATGGCCAATATATTCCTTGTCGAAATAATAGCCATTTCATTTTATGGCCTACTTGGTGCGAACCACAAGCTCCACTGTGTGTTTCAGAAACTGCTAAATATGCCTCATTTTCACTAAGACATTTCAATAATACTCCTTCAGGAGTTTTCTTAAACAATTCGTTTCCAATTATCACATAGCTTAAAGCTCTGTACTTTACCTTTTTATTGGTATTTCCTGTGGGATTTTGCAAGTATTCTACAATAGGCCTTCGCCAATCATCATTGGACATATTGTCAATGGCAAAAATTTCTGCTAAAACAACTTCATCAACAATGTGGCGTTGTTCAATACATTCCTCATCTGTATTTGTTGCCCCCCCCAGTTTTTCGGTGTTGACAATAATGATGAAGAAATATCATCAAATACGAGTTTCTCTTTTATTTCGATTAATTCTTCAAGGCTTTGTTTTGAAACTCTATAACCTGATGCAATTTGGGCCAAATCATTCGCCACTTGATTATTAACTCGTGGTAAATGTTCTAAATGAACAGAGTCAAATTTCTTTAACAAGGAATTGGCCATAATAAAGTATTTAATAAGGTTCTCTTTAATACATTTATATTCTTTGGTCAATTGTTTGATAACCAATTCTGAATCACCTTTTATTTCGATACATCTTGCCCCCAGCTCAAGTAAAATTTCAAGGCCTATAATTAAAGCCTCATACTCAGCTTCATTATTTGAGCAATGATTTCGAATCTTACACTTGTACTTCGTTGGAATGTTATTTGGTGAAATAATTAAAACACCAATCCCAACTCCTTTTTTATGACTCGAACCATCAAAATACAACCTCCAAGGATATGTGTCTACGAAATGTAATGTTTCTTCGACAACAGAGTGGTCCACTATAAAATCAGCAACCACTTGTCCTTTAATTGATTTTAAAGGTTGATAAGTCAAGTCATATTCAGACAAAGCTAAAGCCCACTTACCAATTCTACTATGCATTATTGGTTTCGATAGCATATGCTTAATAATATCAGAATGCGAATAAACACAAACAATAGCTGGCTTTATATATTGCTTTAACTTTGTGCAAGAAAAATACAAGCAAAGGCACAACTTTTCTATAGAACTGTACCTAGTTTCAGCATCTATTAAGACTCTACTAAGGTAATATATGGCTCTTTCGACACCATTATCATCCTCCTGAGCTAACATGCTACCTATTGTTTTTTCAGATGTTGCTATATACAATTTGAGCACTTTGTTTCTAATAATAGGCATTAGAATTGGTGGTTTCATCAAATAAGACTTAATTTCTTCAAAGGCTGCTTGATGAACTGATTCCCATTTGAAAACTACTTCTTTCTTCAGTCTCAACAATGGCGAAAATGCTTGAGTTTTGCCACTTAGATTTGATATGAATCTTCGTAGGAAATTGATTTTTCCCAACAATGACTGAAGTTCTTTTTTGGTTGAAGGAGCTTTCGTTTCAATTATAGCTTTAGTCTTATTCTGATTGATTTCAATGCCTTTTTTGTGCACCACAAAACCCAAAAAATCGCCTGCACGCACACAGATGGCACATTTTAATGGATTCATTTTCAATCCATATTTCCTCATTCTTTCAAAAGATTGTCGAAGATGGTCTAAATGACCATTTTCTGAGGAAGATTTAACCACCACATCATCTATGTATACTTGCATAAAGTTTTCAATAAAATCATGAAACATACAATTCATTGCCCTCTGATATGTAGCACCAGCATTTTTTAAACCAAATGGCATTACTACCCATTCATAAATACCTAACGCCCCTGGACAAAGAAATGCAGTTTTCGATACGTCTTCTTCAGCATTAAAGATTTGATTATACCCAGAATAGCCATCAAGCATGCTGAGATATTCAAATCCTGCTGCTGAATCTATTAACATTTCTGCCACAGGCATTGCGTATTCATCTTTGGGAGTTGCATTATTCAAGTCTCTAAAATCTATGCAAACTCTAAGAGTGCCATTTTTCTTAACTACATGAACTATATTAGCTAACCATTCGACATACCTGGCAGTTCTGATGAATTTGTTCTTGAACAACCTTTCGATCTCCTCTTTAATTTTAGTTAATATTTGAGGAGCAAACCTTCTTGGTATCTGCTTCACTGGCTTCTTCTCTGGTCGAATTGGCAATTGCAATTCCACAACGTCTCGACTCAATCCAGGCATTTCATCATAATCCCAAGCAAAGAAATCTTTGAACTCCCTCAGTAATGATATAACTTGGGCTTTTAATGCAACATCCAAGTATGCACTAACATAAGTTGGCCTCTTCTTTGAGCTATCTCCCAAATCTACTTCCTCCAATGGATCTTGAGCTTGCATTCGCTTTGTTGAATCTCTAGGATCCTTTTCAAACCCTAATGGCTCATTATCATAAATGCAATCAAGCTTTCCATTCATAATAATGCCATTTTCGTCTTCAGAACCTTTGGCTTCGATAGCCATTGTTTGATGATTTAATTCGGCTTCTATAGCCGTTTTTAACTTATTTTCGGCCATATAAGCCGTAATCTTGTTCCATGCATTAGGAACTGACATAGGAAACATTTTAAGAACCAGAATACCATCCCTCAGGTTGGGCAGTAGCATCTCCTATTATTTGCCTTTCCCAAACAAAACCATAGTTTGGATGCAAATTAACTGAAGCAAATACATTATCAGCAGGAATATATGCCTCATTAGAAGATGGACATGGCGCAATGTTCGCCAATCTTTTCTCAAAATTTTCCTTGGTGATGTGATTCACGTCAGCACGAAAATAACTTTGGTCTGCTTCAATGTATTCGACAAGACCATCTTCCTTCCACATCACTAGTCTTTGATGTAATGTTGAAGGCACAGCACCGACTCCATGTATCCACTCCCTTCCAAGTAACATATTGAAGTTTGCTTTAGAAGCAATCACTAAGAACAGAGTGGTCCTCTTGATAGTTCCAACAATCAATTCCACTTCAATGGCTCCAAGAGAATAACCAGTTTTGCCTTCGTAATTACTTAAGACAATATTGTGTGGCTTGAGGTCAGTGATGGATATGCCTATCTTCTTCATAAGCACTTCAGGCATAAGATTCACAGCAGCACCTCCATCAACTAACACTTTGTTGATGCCAATACCATTAACCTTAGCCTGAATATATAAAGGCTTCAGGTGATTCTGCATACTCGTATCTGGCCTCTCGAAAGTAGCCATCTGTTCTTCGACACAGCCATCATTCATCACATAGTAACACATGGGTTTGTGACAAGCCATATCTTCAGTGAAATCTTCTTCCTCACTGTTAGGCATAGTTATGACATCATACTCCAGTGGCAATATTGACACCACATTACAGACGACATCGAAGTCATCATCAGAATCATCAAAACCAGAACCTATGTCCTCATCAGAGTCGGACTGAGATTCTTTCCCTTCAAATGTCGAAGATGGAAGACAGATTCTTTCAAGTGCAGGCCTTCTAGGTTTTTCCATCAAAACATCCTTGCCTTTTGCCTTATTTACCACATTTGTAGGCTTAGCAACATCAGCACTGGTACTTGCCTCAACTTTAGAAGCCACCTTCTTATCATCCAACCGGACTTTGATTCCAAAGTGACTAGGAACTTTGTTTACGTCTAAAGAAGCTTTCTCCTTCTGTTTTCTCTGAAAACGACGCCACTGGGTTTTAGTCATAGGATTCTTACCTTTATAATTATTCTGATAATTATACTTGTTGGAATAATACTTATCTTGATGGACAACTTGAGCAGGTGCATTGTTGTGAACCCATTTTCCAACAGGGGAATTCGTCTGTGGAACGAAGGTTTTACCAAACAGTTTTATGGATCCTTTCTTTCCTGGCTTTTGGCTTGTCGAAGGTTTAGTCGAAACACTAACCTTGCTAGATGAAGGCTTAGTCGTAACATTGGCCTTGTAACCAGGAAGCTCAGTGCTACCAAAATCAAAGGATGGCCTATTGTCAAGCCATTTCCTCTTACGTTGTTCCTGATCTTGGTACCCTTCAACAGCTTTAGCTGCCTCTTTGTCGAAAACAGCACTGCACCTTGGACATAGCATAACCTCAGAATTGTTCCACTTACATCTGTTGAGGAAATCTATCAATTCCTCTTCAGCTTTTGGGTACACCATATGCTTCTTTCAATCGTACTCTTTCACAATTACCTGTTGTTTTTCTCCTTCAGCATAAATAAAACCTTCGAATTGTTTGGTAGAATATTTGAGAGTTTTTGGAGAATTTTCCATTTCAGCGTCTACCATGTTTACATTCGCTTCGAAAGGCTCTGAATACATGGCTTCAGCTTTAGGTAAAGGGTCATCCACAACTTGCATTGGAGCTTTCATCTTTCTATCCTCAAATTTTAATCTACCTTCTTCGATCGCTTTTTGCACAAGATCCCTGAAAAGCACACAACGGTCAGTGTTATGTCCCAAAAAATTATGGAACTTACAATAACCCTTTTTCTTTCTCTGGTCAAGAGTTGGTACTTTTAAGCCACTAGGTACCAATATCTGACCATCTTTTACTAACAGATCAAATATTTCATCACATTTAGTAACATCAAAAGTATATGTCTTAGGCACAAATCTGTCATTTTTTGGCTCAACAGGATTTTTCCCATTAGCAGGCCTTAGTAATTTACAAGTATAAGGAGGACCAGGCTTGAGTTCAGCCACGTCTATCTCCTCTTCTTCGACATCACCGAATGCAACGTCAAATTCTTCTGTGACATATGCAATTTTTTCTTTTTTAGGAAACCTAGTTGACCTAAATTTCTCCTCTTTTAACCTTTCAACTTGTCAAACTCTATCAGCCAATTGGGCCATGTCTTTTAGATAAGATGTGTCCAATTTCTTTCTGATTGAATAATCAAGACCACCAGCAGCCATTTCGACGAGTTCATGTTCAGGTACTTGTGTGAAACAACGAGCCTTCAGTAGCCTAAACCTATTCAAATAATCATCAACAGTTTCAGGCATTTTGCGCTGAACACTGGCCAATTCTTTGAGACTAATCTTAGATTGGCCCATGTAAAACTGCGCATGAAATGCTTTTTCTAATTGCCCCCATGTGAAAATAGAACCAGGGGGTAATGTAGTAAACCAAGTAAAAGCATTTTTTGTTAAAGAATTTGGGAAATATTTCATCTTCAAATTCTCATTTTGGGCTATATCCCCAGACTCAGTCAAATAACGAGCAATATGTTCGACAGTAGACTCGTTTGTGTCACCCCCAAACTTAGTATATTTAGGAACTTTCCAGCCCCTTGGTAACTCAGTTTGCAACACATATTCACACAATGGTGATATGAAATTTGGCCTATGTAAGCCTACATTAACGCCATTTTATGTCAATATAGTTTCTACTAAAGTAGCTATATTATCTTGAGCGCCAACATTACTTTGTTGCACTTGTCGAACAACTTCATCAGCGTTCTGATTTCGATTTACCAGAACAACTTCAGGAACATGATTTGCAGTTCCTTGACGCTCACCTACATTCACTGGGACTTCGACTGGAATTGTTCTTTGGGTATTAACAGGCAATCCATTATTTACTGTGTTGGGCATCTGCCTATCACTAATATTTGGAGCCCCAAAGAAATCTGCAATTCGACCCATTTGATTGGCTAACCTTTGGTAACTAGTATTAGTATTTTGAATCAATGGATTAAAAACCGTACCAATTTGTTGGGTTAACATATTAACCATATCATGATTGCTCTCATCAACTTGTTGTCGTAAGGCAAACAAAGATTCATTGGTTAATGCTGTGGGATTTCGACCCATTACACTTTCAGAAGAAACATGTACAGGAGACATGGTCGAAATATGTGGCATTCTAGTAGGCATGCCATACGATCCAGAAGGAAATGGAGGAAAACTTACATTATGAAAATGTGGATTTAAACTGCTTCCTATTGCCATATAAGGACTATGAAGTCCCATATGTGACGGCAAAGGCATAGGCATAGATGCCATATTTGACTGCGTTGATCCAACGTTAGTCATTGATACTGAAGGAACGGTTGTTGATGATGATGGGGATATTGTTCCCACAACCACCCCTGCATTTATGTTTGCAGAGTCTACTATTGTTCCCTGTTCTTGTGAAATCACAGGATTAGAACTAGACGCATTATTAGTAGAACGAACCATTTTTCCACTTCTTAAGTGCATGCGAATACAAACACATACAAGAACATAGAAAAATTACGTATTAAAGGCAAACTGTCCCACTGGGCGTGCCAATTTGTTCGCTGGTGTTTTTAGCAAATAATCACTGGTTTTATTAGAAATGTTTGTGAGATTAAACCAGAAATCTCCAAAGCAATTGCCTTTAAACACCGCAGTTTGTCAACAAATATATTTTAAAAGGGAGACAATTCACCATGAAAATGGAAGTCAAAGAAAAAGAAGTAATAAAATGGAACGCAGAAATGTAAAATGACTTGTATTGAAAGTAATAAATTGCATTAAGTGTAAAGAAAATGGTGCACAAATTCACATACGTTGTACAATAATTCTTTTACTCTGTTTTCGCTGTGACTTGGAAGTTAGAGTTTCAGAACTGTGTGTTTGGTATAATAATTTGCCACACCCTGATTTCTCCGTAGAAACTCCTATTTATACAGAAAATAATGACTGAAATGTAAACTGCTATGGACACGTGGCTACGGATAATGACTGAAATGGGAACTGCTATAGACACGTGGCTACGTCTCATTAACCAGCGATGGACTTCGTGCCACGTTCGATGCCACATACTGCCTACGTTGTATTAACCGTAGTCTTGAAATTCGACACAACTGTTTGCCAATAACTGCTTGACGAAGTCCTGAATACACTGTCCTGTCGAAAACTCTTCCCTGTCGAATTGGTGAAGACTTCTTATGTCGAAAACATGCTGAGATGACTTAAATGTCACTTTTCTTTCCGAAGGCATTATGAATGATCTTTAATGAAGAGTCAAACCCTATTAACTAACCACTCAAAAGCCTTGTCGAAATTCTAGGCTAACAGGTGCGAAGTGACTTTAAACGTGTCGCAACCTCTGATGGGCGAGCCAAATTCAAATCGATTCTGATAAACTGCCCCCAGAGTCCCACGGGGTGCGAAGCGACTTTAAGCGTGTCGCAACCTCTGATGGGCCAGTTAAATTCAGATCGATTCTGATAAACTGCCCCCAGAGTCCCACGAGGTGCGAAGTGGCTTTAAACGTGTCACAACCTCTGATGGGCGAGTTAAATTCAGATCAATTCTGATAAACTGCCCCCAGAGTCCCACGAGGTGCGAAGTGACTTTGAACGTATCACAACCTCGGATGGGCGAGTTAAATTCGGATCGATTTTGATAAACTGCCCCCAGAGCTAACATTTCCACGAGGCGGTATGAGGTTATACATTCAGATGCGCAAGGCAATGACTGCCGCCCGAGGCCACCCAAAGCGTGCCAGTTACAGTCATAAGGAATAGGATAGATAAAGAGGAAGCCTGGATGTTTCTAAATGTTACATAAAAAATCAGGGAGCAATGACATCGAAGTCAACCTCGTTGGGATGGTGTTTGACAATCCTCCCGTCTGGAATCTCATGGTCAAATTGAATGATCGTGGAAATATCAAACAGATAATGGTAAGGACAGAAGAAGCAATTCCCCTCGGCACCAAGCGAGCCCTGAAATTTCATCAAGAAGAAAAACAGACTAAGAAACAGGATGAGCAACAAAAGTAAAGCAGAGTGCGAAGCACGCGTCTACACAAGCCGGCACCCAGGAAGGCGCCTGGCAGGAGGGCGTATGGCAAGGAGGGCACCTGGCATGAGGGCGCCTGGCAGGAGGTGGTGTGGAAGCAAATCCTTCCCAAGGGGGCAACCCGCACTGTGCAACAAGGTGCCCAAGGCACCCATGAGGGCACCAAAATCTTGTCTCGCAAAATCTGCTCCACGAGGAGACACCCGGCGTATAGGCGCCAAGGCCAAAGCAGGCAGCACCCATGAGGGCGCCTGGCAGGGCGCCAAGGCCAAAGCAGGCAACACCCATGAAGGCGCCTGGCAGGGCGCCAAGGCTGGGGCAGGCAGCGACCACGAGGGTGCCGGGCAGTCGTTACACAGGCAGTGTCCCACTCGACTTCATAAATCCGGCGAATCGGCGAAAATCCTTCAAGCCAAGACCATCCTCTGGAATAATATCAGCTTGGGGGGCAACTGTTCTGGACTGGACCAAGAGGTCCATTTAGCAATTCCAGGAGGTGCATTTAGCAATGGATATGGATTGGCCCAATCACTTTGGCCCTTATCCACAACATACAAGCCCAAGGTATGAGACCACGATGTCTTGGGTAGCAAGCGCTAAGAAAGGCACGGAAGTCAAGCAAATGACGAGACCATGAGGTCACAGACACCAGAGATACCCACCTACAAGGGTGATGTCTAGTCTGCAGGCCATAACTTCATCTGTGTTTATCTGATTGAGGCGTGTAAGTATGCGTTGGAAAGCTAAGAAGCAGAGCTACAATTCTCATGTTAAGCTCCAAATCCAATTCATACGTCTCCACACCCAGGAAGGGAAACAAGCTGACGGCACCATGGCAAGCCAGCTCCCAAGGCGCCCAGGAGGGCGCCAAATCTTGTTACGGAAGCAGCCAGCGTGGCATGTAAGAAAATTAAAGGATGCATGAGCATGTTAGTGCATGAGCACGTAAGAAAATAAAAGAGTGCATGAGCACGTAAGAAAGTTAAAGGATGCATGAGCATGTGAGTGCATGAGCACGTAAGAAATTTAAAGGATGCATGAGCATGTGAGTGCATGAGCACGTAAGAAAATAAAAGAGTGCATGAGCACGTAAGAAAGTTAAAAGATGCATGAGCATGTGAGTGCATGATCATGAAAGGAAATAAAAGAGTGCACGAGCACGTGAGCAAAAAAACATAGTGCACGAGCACGTGAGCAAAAAAGCAAAGTGCCAAGCACACGTCCACACAAGCCGGCACCCAAGAGGGCGCCTGGCAAGGAAGCAACCAGCGCCCATGAGGGCGCCTGGCAAGGAAGCAACCAGCGCCCATAAGGGCGCCTGGCAGGGCGCCAAGCACCAAGGCAGCGCCCATGAGGACGCCTGGCAGGGCACCAATACAGAAGCAAGCAGCGCCCATGAGGGCGCCTGGCAGAGGGCGTGTGGCTTGATGGCGCCTGGCATGAGGGCGCCAGGCAGGAGGTGGTCTGGAAGCAAGTCCTTTGCAAGGGGGCAGCCAGCACTGTGCAACGAGGCGTCCAAGGCACCCATGAGGGCACCCAACCCTGTCTCACAAAATCCTGCTCCACGAGGAGACACCCTGTAACATCCCCAAAATAATTAATAGAATTATTTGGATGTTAACCCAATTGAATTATTTTAGTACTTAACTGGTAAATTTATTGAGTGCAAAAAATTAATTATTTATCGTCATAGGATTGTTAACCGGATAATACGGAATAAGGACAATTCAGAACAAAATAAGAGATTAAGGGCATTATGGTAATTTGACCACGTTACCACTTATATATTAAATATATATATATATATATATATATATATATATGTGTGTGTGTGTGTGTGTGTGTGTGTGTGTGTGTGTGTGTGAAAGAAAGAAAGAAAGAATTAAATGAAAGAATTAAAAGAAAGAAACGAAGGAAAGAAACAGAGAGGAGAAAAGAAGGAAAAGAAAAGAAAAAGGAAGAGAAAAGAAAGAAGGAAACGAAGAGGGAGAAGAGAAGAGAATGTATGAAATCTTCACCAAGAGTGCACTAGCCACTAAGCATCAAACTTTAAATTTAAGCAAAGTCTTACTGGCGACATTGCCGCCAACCTGAAGCCAAGCTTAAAGCAGAATTTGCCGCTAACCTAGACTCCCGGAGGTTTAAAAACAAATTCTAGTGATTGAAGATGATCAACTTCAGCCAAGCTTCAACTCATTCAGAGGACTTTGCTGGTTTTAAAGTATCTCAACTTTTTTATTTTCTTGCTAAACTATAAAGACCACCTGCATTTCCGATTTTGGACACTCTGTGGCCAATCTTATCCAATCTTAAAAGCATGAATGTTGTGAAAATCTTGCTTCCAGTTATAGAGAATTATGTTTTCTTTCCTTCCTACAAATCAAAAAGTATAGCTTATGAACAGTTTAAACTGACAAGTTGCTGCACGCTTACGACCTTCTCTGCCTAAGGAAAATTTTGCATTATCAGCCTTGACATGATTGAATCTAGCTTTGATGTGTTAGGGATTCATGTTTCACTTTAAATAACATGAGAAAGGGCATAATAGAATGTTGCTATTGCACTACATATGAGTGTGAATGTCCATGTGGTGCTTACAACTTACAAGTGCCTTTATTTGTGTTTTGATAAATTACGGAAGAGAATATGCATTCACAATAAAGCATCTCAACGAATAGCTTAACCAAAATACAACTTTTGATTCTCGCTAGTTTGCTTTTAATATAAAAATCCATCACCATATATGAACAAAATAATCTAGTTTGAACCACTAACTGTGAATATATGCAATGTTTTCTTCTTGTTAAGACCTGCCATAACAAAAGGTTTTCATGAAAAACCCACTTCCTTTGAGTGGTGATACTTTTGCATGTGAAAATATGGAGTTATGGAGGATCACTCAGATCTTAACTAAATTTTCTAGTAGGTGATTAAAAAGATAGTGCTAATATGCCACAAGCCTGTTCACCATGTTCCTGTAATCCACCTCCCTAGAAACTACCTTTTTATGGAGCACTTCCAGGAGGTTCACAATATCTGTACATACTTTATGAGACAAGCAAGAGCTAGCTAGAGACCAAGGGAATTGATCAAACTTCAACCTGCTCAAAAGGTTTTGCATTACATGTCCTATCTCTGCCCAAAGTTTTTGAAATGATTTGGCTGATGCCTAAAAAGCTTTGATACCTCACCAAAGTAAGAGGACGGTTAACTCCTACAGGATCATATAAAGGTTTCATTACTGTCGTTGATTATTACTGAAATTACTAATACTTTACTTTGAGTAAAGAATTCAAATATCCGTCAAAGGAAGATTGGTCGAATGGAGATGAAGTCCACAGCCGACCGAACAAAAAATGAAGTTAACCATCGACCAAACAAAAATGAAGAAAACAATAAACGGATCAAGAAAATAAAGAAGACCGGCCGAAAATAACCAAGCCACCCGAGCGGGAAAAAAAAGGAGTCAATTGGCCTTGCAAAGATAAAGGGAACGTAATCCCGTGACCGGGCAATATAAAGACTAAAGTCCCGACAGGCAAGAACCGAGCAACGCCTCGATGTTGTCTTTGGACAATGAAAAACAGAAAGTCCCGGCAGGCGAGAGCGGAGCTGACGAGCTCACGCACCACCCTTGGTCAAACCTATTTGGCAACATCGACTAGCATGTCGGTCGCGCCGAATAGGAACTTCTCTTGTGAAAGCGAAGCAGGCGCGCTCGTAAATACGAAGCCAACGAGGTCGTCGCACTACAAAATCAATAAATAAAGACCCGACAGGTAAAGATTGAGGCAAAACTCGACATATACCCTTGGACACCAAGCGAAGCTAACACACTCGCCACTATAAAAACCCGACAGGTGAAGACTAATGAAAGCCGACATACACCCTTGGGCAAACCCCTAGTGTCAGAAGGAAGACAACCAATTTGACCCCCAAATGAGGAAGTGCAAAACAACCCCAGGATGGTTCAAAACAAATGTCTGAAGGACTGGTAAAACCGATTGTCCAATATTTTGTTAAATTCTAACTATTTTTGTCTTGTAGAATTAACTCTAGAAGAACTCAAGTAACACAAAGAATCGGTCGGCCAAAGGATATATGTTCCCACTACAAAAGTTGATCCATCAACTTAGCCCAACAAGAGCCCAAATAATAACGGTCAAAGCAAAACATAAAAAGGTGAGAGATCAAGTCCAATCAATACTATCACTACAAAAAAAACCTCATTTGCGACGGACATTAGCGAGGGAATACTGTTCCCTCGCTAAAAGTGACATTAGCGACGGAATTTGCAAGGGAATAAGGGTCCTCGTTTGTTTTGATAATTAGCGACGGAATTGTGGGTATTAGCGACAGAACAGTCCGTCGCTAACTGTTAGGAGGGAATCTGAAATTAGAACAGCACGGAAACCGAAGGGATTAGCGACGGAACTAAGGGTCCCTCGCTAACTATTTTGACCGTTCCAGTCTTGGTTGGCGTGAAGGGATTAGCGACAGAATGGTCCCTCGCAAATTCTGTCGCTAACCCCAATTAAATTGAATCAGATCCCTCATTTTTCTCTCTCTGTTTCCTCTTCTCCTCACTCCCTCACTCTTCTCTCTCCCGAACCCAAACTCCCTTCTCTCATTTTCACCACCACCACACCACCACCACCACACCACCACCACACCACCACAACCAACTGTCGCCGTCGCTCCTCTCTCTCTCTCCTACGCGAACGTCGCCCTCTCTCCGCTCTCTCTCCTACGCGAACCTCTCTCCAAACGGAGCTCTCCCTTTTCGCCAACACCGGAGCTCGCCCTCTTCACCACCACCAGAGTTCTCCCTCTTCACCACCAGAGCTCTACCTTTGGAGGTTTTGATTTTTACTGATTTTTATTTTTTATGATATTGTTTTGTTAGGATTTGTAAAATTCACTACAAGAAAACCTTTGTTTTCCCACCAGAATTTCCGACAGACCCATTCTCGTCGCAAATTTTCAACGAATTTCCGACGAATTGTTCATCGGTAAGTTTGTGCACATATTTTAAAGCTTTCCCCGCTTCATTTTCGACGAAATTTGGTTCGGTCGGTAATTTGCGACAGCTAGTTTCGACGGTAGTCTGTCGGAAACCTCAATTAAAATTTTAATATGCCTTCTCATACCCGATCCTCACTAAACCTATTCTTTCTTCTCTCTACTCACGCTATTCTCTCTGTTCTCTTCCTTCTTCACTCCATTCAGCCACGTTGTTCTCCTCTCCTCTTCACACTATTCTCCTCTTTCCTCTTCATCTCTACGACCCAACCTCTTCATCTCACCATCAGCCACGACCCAACCTCTTCACTCTACGACCGACCCATCAGCCACGACCCACATCCTCTTCTCTCTCATCTCAGCACAATGCGAAGTCGCAAAGCTACCACGCCATCCTCCGTCTCTGCTCCACGCCTCTACCTTCTGGTGAACGTTACTTTCTTCTCCATGCCTCCCTCCTTCGAGAAATTGATTTTCCCCCAAAACCCTAAATCCCCAATGTTGAATCTTTTGAATCTCTGATTCGCTCTCTCGCTCACTACGATTTCTGAATCAAAAACCCTAACCTTTGAGAAGTCCATTCACTCTCTCGCTCCACAATCTCTCTATCGCTCGAGGTTCACATGTTTCCCTTAGAAGTCCATCGCTGAATCAAAGTGAACTAGGATCTCTCTAGCTGCATTCGCATCTCTTCTTCCATTTACGGTAAGCACCACTCTCTCTCTCTCTCTCTCTCTCTCTCTCTCTCTCTCTCTCTCTCTCTCTCTCTCTCTCTGAATCAAACTTAATATGGGATTATGTCTCTCTCTGTATGTAGGGTTTTTGTTTTGGAACAAACCTGTATATATAAAGCTATTTACTAATTGCTATTTTGGTGTTTGTTTAATGTTTGTCATTCCTTTTAATGTATATAGGGTTTAAGTGTTTCCAAGTTTGGTTGGGTTAGATTGATTCTTGTCTATAATACTTGTAGGTTATATTCGATAAATTGTTTAGTTGCTCTTATTTGGGGTGGTTGGGTTAGATTGATACTTGTCTATAATACTTGTAGGTTTTATTAGATAAATTGTTTAGTTGTTCTTATTTGGGGTAGAAAGTGTGGATACCTGTGTTGCAGGTTATCTAATATTGCAGGATTAGTTTTGATGATGAAAAAGACAAAGCCAAGTTGATGGCCAAAGGAATGAGAGTATCAAAGCAAAGCTGATAAAAAGTATCATATATTCAAAAGTCACAATCCAAGTCAACCAAGCTCAAAGTATTGAAGATTCAAGCTTAAGGGTAGTCCTTAAGTATAAGGGTAGTCCTTAGGGTCTTGGGTGAGTCTTAGGATAAATGTAAGCTCTTACGAAGGTCAGCTCATCTCGCAAAGTCTCTCGTCCCAAAGCTTTCTCAAAATGCATGCATGCATACGTAATCATAAAAAGGTTTTTGAGAAACTATAAAATCGATTCACACTATTTTTTATTAAATATCAAAATCGATTTTTAACTCAATATGAAAGCATACAATCGATTCATATTATTTTTACTAAGTATATAAATCGATTCATAAACTATTTTTTCAAAGCAAAGAAACAATTCATATTGTTTTTATTAAAAGCAAAGAAATCGATTTCCAACTATTTTCCTAAAGATAAGAATCGATTCCTATATTGTTTCAAAGATAAAGAATCGATTCCTAGTATTTCTCTAAAGCTCAAAATCGATTTCCTAAATCAATGGTTAAGCACATAATCGATTCCTTGCTTCCTTATTTAAATAAGAATCGATTTCAACCTTCTTCTTTAATCTATATAATCGATTCCTAGCTTGCCTGTAAGCCAATAATCGATTGCCATCCATTTTACAAACAAATCAGAATCGATTCCTAGATCCTTTCCAATTAACAAAGAATCGATTCCTTTAAACTTTTTCAACGTGAGATCTGGATTTTCAAAATCTATAAATAGAGGCTTCACCACCTCCATTCATCAACCAACCCATTCTCACGATCTATCATTTCTGAAAAACTCTTATATTTTATTTGTGTTCTTCTCGCACCACTGGTCCGTCAAGAGCTGATCCTACGTTAAGAGTTAGTTGGGGTTGTGTCCTTCAAGTTGTAATATCTGCCTACACTAAGAGGTATTTCTGTATTTACATTACTGTTATATTGTTGTTATAATTTGTACTAGAGAGTGGGGTATCTCTCTAGGGGTAGCTGCATGTACTAGGAAGTGGGGTATCTTTCTAGGGCAGTTGTTGTAACAAGGGTGGGGTATCTCTTGTTGTTGTGCTGTTAGATTTTAGGGCTCTCTATAGGTGGGGTATCCTAGGAGGAGAGTGCCTGAGTCTGTAAAGGTTTTCCAAGGCACCTGTAAGCCTTGTTGTTTTGATTAGTGGAAAATCTCACAAGGGTGTGAGGACTGGACGTAGGTCACTAGGAGGTGACCGAACCAGGATAAATCTCTGCGTGCTTTACTGCTTCCCTACTTTACTGTTATTCTACTTTACTGCTTTATATTCTAATTCCTTCGCTTCCACTTAACCTGCGCGAAAATTGATCTAAGTCATTGAAAAGGGGAAAAACGTTTTCGAAAGATCTGAAAAGTTTTAAATCTCAATTCACCCCCCCTCTTGAGACTGAAGCCACTTGGTAACAAGTGGTATCAGAGCTAGACTCTTGTATAAAGGGCCTAGCAGCTTCAAGAGAAATGGCTTCAGGTTGGTCTACGCAAGAGGGTGCTTCTCTTACCCGTCCTCCGGGATTCAACGGGAAAGATTACGCATATTGGAAAGAAAGAATGAGAATTTTTATTGAAGGGGTAGACTTAGATGTTTGGGATGCTGTGGAAAAAGGACCTTTCGTCCCCACACACATAGTAGATGGTATTCTTAGAATAAAAAGTAGAAATGAATGGTCTGATGATGAGAAAAGAAAAGTGCAACTTAATTTTCGTGCTAAAAATATTATTACTTCTGCTTTGAGTGCTGATGAATTTTTTCGAGTTTCAAACTGTAAAACTGCCCAAGAAATGTGGGATAATCTTCAAGTTACTCATGAGGGTACAAGTGAAGTGAAAAGGGCAAGAATAAATACTCTTACCAGAGAGTACGAATTGTTTAGAATGAATACGGGTGAAACAATATCAGAGATGCAGAAAAGGTTCACTCACATAGTGAACAAATTGGGTTCATTAGGAAAATCATTTCCTCCCGAAGACTTGATCAACAAAGTGCTAAGATGCCTAAACCGAGAATGGCAACCAAAGGTAACTGCTATAACTGAATCAAGAAACCTAACTACCATGTCTCTTGCCACTCTGTTTGGGAAACTACTAGAGCACGAGTTAGAACTCACTCGTCTAGCAGAGAATGAAGGAAAAGTCAAGAAAAAGAAAAACCTAGCTTTTAAAGTTTCAAGTTCAAGTTCATCCGACGACAGTGATGACTCGCAAAATGAAAGTGATGAAGAGGATGAGAATATAATGGTAAGAGAATTCAAAAGGTTCATAAGGAGGTCTCTAGAAAAGAATTCTCCAACCAAAGAAGTCTCATGCAAACAAAACTATTTAAGTCCTTTAACATGCTACGAATGTGGGAAACCCGGACACATAAAATTGGAATGCCCAAAATTACAAAGAAAACGACCAAGAGATGAGAGAAAGGGATCCAAAGGAAAAAGGAGTAGAAAAGCCTACACAGCATGGGAAAACAGGAACTCATCAGATAGCTCAGAAAGTGAAAAAGATCAAGTTGCTCTCATGGCCGACCACGACAGCGAAAGTGAAACTGAGGTATATTCTAACTCTGAATCTTTACAAGATGCCTATGATGAATTATATGAAGCATTTACTGAATTACATGATAAATCATTAAAATTAGCTAAAGCGTTAGACAGATCTAAGAAAGCTATCACTCATCTGGAAAAAGACATCACTTCTTTAAACAAAGAAATAGTAGAACTTAGAAAAGAAAATGATAGTCTTGCATGCTTTAAAGAAAACCATACATGTGATAAATGTGTTGAAAGCAAAAAGAAAGTTCATGAACTAGAGATGACTATTGAAAAACTATCTAGAATCAAAACCATAGAAAAGCATGTTCATTACAAATCTAATTTTTCCACTAGACCATACATTAAATGTTATTACTGTGGTAAACCTGGACATACAGCTTCTGTTTGCAGAATAAGAGGTAAACAAGTTATGAAGAAGGTATGGGTTCCCAAAAGGACCATACCAAACATTAACCCACAAGGACCCAAAGAGATTTGGGTACCTAGAACCTTGTTTTAGATCATTGCAGGTACGCTGCAAGGTACGGGGACATGTGGATACCTTGACAGCAAAGACTCAAAGCACATGACCGGAAACGCAATAAAGTTATCAACTCTCACCTCGGAGAAAAATCTGTCATGTGACTTGTGATGAATAGAGGGAGAATCACTGGTAAAGGTTAGAAAAGTTTTATTCACCTCTAAACTGAAAATGTGCTTAAATCATAGTTTACTTAGTCAAACATGTGACTGTGAAACAAATTGATCTCTAAACCGCATTTCATGCATCTCTAAGGGAACATTTTTTTTTTTAAGGCATGAAAACAAATAAAGCATTCTGATCATCCCTCTAAAACTGAGCATGTAGAATTATCATATCATCTTCTTAGAGGTTATGGTTAGAAAGGCGATAATATGATTGAGCAAGTTGAATCGTCAAAATCAGCTAGTTGATACTTTTACAAACCCATTGCAAAAGGAAACCTGATTTTTTATTTAAATTAAATGTTTCTCAAAGTGATCCTGTAAAGAAATGTATAAAGCTTAAAACAACTGCTTCACAGATTTTTGAGACTCATAATTAGCTTTTGCCAGTGTTTGATAAAATATTCTCTTCATGGTATCAAATATGTTTTTCTTCAAGTTTTGATGATCACTTAAATCTGCAAATGGCTCTTTTACCTTGTCAAATAGCTGTGACATTCGTTTCGCAAACTTTATCATATATTGACCCTCTTTGATCATGACAAAAAGGGGGAGAGATATAGGGTTGCATATGAGCATATAGAACTCGCATATTATGCATCTAGTCAATAAGTCAGGGGGAGCATCATGATAGGGGGAGCATCATATATATATTATCTGTTTGAACTAACCTCCCACCTTGAGATGAGTAAATGTTTTGTCATCATCAAAAAGGGGGAGAATGTGGATACCTGTGTTGCAGGTTATCTAATATTGCAGGATTAGTTTTGATGATGAAAAAGACAAAGCCAAGTTGATGGCCAAAGGAATGAGAGTATCAAAGCAAAGCTGATAAAAAGTATCATATATTCAAAAGTCACAATCCAAGTCAACCAAGCTCAAAGTATTGAAGATTCAAGCTTAAGGGTAGTCCTTAAGTATAAGGGTAGTCCTTAGGGTCTTGGGTGAGTCTTAGGATAAATGTAAGCTCTTACGAAGGTCAGCTCATCTCGCAAAGTCTCTCGTCCCAAAGCTTTCTCAAAATGCATGCATGCATACGTAATCATAAAAAGGTTTTTGAGAAACTATAAAATCGATTCACACTATTTTTTATTAAATATCAAAATCGATTTTTAACTCAATATGAAAGCATACAATCGATTCATATTATTTTTACTAAGTATATAAATCGATTCATAAACTATTTTTTCAAAGCAAAGAAACAATTCATATTGTTTTTATTAAAAGCAAAGAAATCGATTTCCAACTATTTTCCTAAAGATAAGAATCGATTCCTATATTGTTTCAAAGATAAAGAATCGATTCCTAGTATTTCTCTAAAGCTCAAAATCGATTTCCTAAATCAATGGTTAAGCACATAATCGATTCCTTGCTTCCTTATTTAAATAAGAATCGATTTCAACCTTCTTCTTTAATCTATATAATCGATTCCTAGCTTGCCTGTAAGCCAATAATCGATTGCCATCCATTTTACAAACAAATCAGAATCGATTCCTAGATCCTTTCCAATTAACAAAGAATCGATTCCTTTAAACTTTTTCAACGTGAGATCTGGATTTTCAAAATCTATAAATAGAGGCTTCACCACCTCCATTCATCAACCAACCCATTCTCACGATCTATCATTTCTGAAAAACTCTTATATTTTATTTGTGTTCTTCTCGCACCACTGGTCCGTCAAGAGCTGATCCTACGTTAAGAGTTAGTTGGGGTTGTGTCCTTCAAGTTGTAATATCTGCCTACACTAAGAGGTATTTCTGTATTTACATTACTGTTATATTGTTGTTATAATTTGTACTAGAGAGTGGGGTATCTCTCTAGGGGTAGCTGCATGTACTAGGAAGTGGGGTATCTTTCTAGGGCAGTTGTTGTAACAAGGGTGGGGTATCTCTTGTTGTTGTGCTGTTAGATTTTAGGGCTCTCTATAGGTGGGGTATCCTAGGAGGAGAGTGCCTGAGTCTGTAAAGGTTTTCCAAGGCACCTGTAAGCCTTGTTGTTTTGATTAGTGGAAAATCTCACAAGGGTGTGAGGACTGGACGTAGGTCACTAGGAGGTGACCGAACCAGGATAAATCTCTGCGTGCTTTACTGCTTCCCTACTTTACTGTTATTCTACTTTACTGCTTTATATTCTAATTCCTTCGCTTCCACTTAACCTGCGCGAAAATTGATCTAAGTCATTGAAAAGGGGAAAAACGTTTTCGAAAGATCTGAAAAGTTTTAAATCTCAATTCACCCCCCCTCTTGAGACTGAAGGCACTTGGTAACAGAAAGCTGTCTTTGGTCACTAATGATTGTTACAAATATGCTAATCCGAAGAACCATGTGATCTAGTTGAGCTTCTTGGATTGCAGATTTGAAGAAAGGCTTGAATTTATTTATCCCTTGAGGTACGATTTTTAATTTTTTTGAGGATTTGATATGATTCTGTGTCAAAATAATGCCATGTTCATGTTGTTGTATGATTGGCTTAGCTATTACAGTCTAAATGCAAGATGAAATTTGAGTTGGTTACTTGCTGGATGTATGTCTTCTTCCTCTGCACATGACCAGAGATCAAATTGAAGAATGACATAGAACCAATGTGGCTTCACTAAAGGTAATTACTTGTTCGTATCACTTTTTGGTTTCCATCTATAAGTACTGGCATATATGAATTGTTTTTTAATTGTTTAAAAGTTGAAACATTTCTACTTAATTTATTGATTTTGGTGTTATATTTGTGGGTGTTATATTTGGAGGTAATTTCTTTGTGTCATCGATTGATTCCATTTGATATTAGATTGTGCTTTGATTTTCAATCTATGTTTAATCTATGTATTGTGCTTATGCATTGCTGTCTATAAAATCTACTTAAATTGATAATAACTTAGATTGAAGTAAGTTAACTAACTAGATTGTCTCAGTTCACTTACTGTTAGAGGTTCTGCAACTTTTGGGTTCTGCAACTTTTGCAATATTCAATCTTACGAGTGATCATTGTGATGTCACAGCTTTTCTACGATATTGCTTCCAAGACTGCAGAAAATTTCTGTGCCTTATGTACAGGTATTTAAAATTTGATTTGGATTAAGAATGTGTTCTATTTCAACTTGTTAAATGGGCCTTTCCTTTTCCCTTTCAAAAGTTGCAATTTCTACCATCAAAGTTGCGGCTTATGTTTCAGATTGCAGTTGAATTTTTGTTTAAATATTGTCTACTTAATGGTTGATGCACTGATTCCTCCTTTTTTCTGTGAATTTTTCATTGTGTTCAGGTGAAAGGGGTATCAGTCTAAATACCGGAAAACCACTGCACTATAAGGGTTCCTTCTTCCATCATATTATGGGAGGATCCATTGTGAAGGTATGTTGTTTTATCTGCTCTTATATAAATTGTTCTACAGTTGTTTTATATTTGTTTTCTCATTGTGGTTGAACATGGCTTAGTAGTGTTCCCCATTACCCTTTTTCATGCTGTAGGATACACAGGGCTGATGCCTGATGGTCACTACAGGTTTTCTTGTGATATAGTTTTAAGGTTGTACTTACTAAGTTGTTCGTTGCGCTTACAAAATTATTCATTGCACTTGCAATGTGGTCCATCATCATAACTTTAATAAGCTTTTCGGTGCCTCAGGACACTTTGTATCCATTATTGTAGTTTTATAATGTGTACTAACAACTAATTTTACTTTTACAGGGTGGTGATTTTGTCAATCGAAATGGTATGTATTTTTTTTGATACATTGCACCCCATTATTAGTTTCCTCATTTTTTGAAGGTTGCAATTTGGTACAATATATGTAATCACTTTCTTTGTGGTTTACTTATTTCATAATCATTCTGCTGTCATTTCCTTTCTAAGTCAATTGGGAGCATCATTAACACAGTTCTTTTGCCAGAACATAGATTGACCTGTAACTCAGTGTTTGGGTATGAAACTTTTTTAGCATCGAAAGTATTGCAGTTGATTAAGTACAGTATCTCATTGGCATTTTGTAAATCCTTACTAATTGCCACCACGACCATTAGTTTTGTTCAAATGCATCTTTTGTTAATTTCCTTGATATGTTCGTTTTGTCGTTTCGGTCCATTCTCGTCGATTTTCCTCTGATCTGTGCACTATGTTTTCAGGGACTGGTGGAGAAAGTATATATGGTTCAGAGTTCCCAGGTAAGAATGCCTAGTACTGCTCCAGAGCTTAGCTGAGATACTATAATGTGACTTGTGCTATGTTATATATCAAAATTAATGTTTGTATATTTCGTTTACTTTAGACGAGTCACCTAGGCTTAAGCATGACGCCCCTGGTCTTTTGTCGATGGCGATTGCTGACCGTGACACACTTGGTGGAAGAAAAGGAGGAGGAGGAGGAGGAGGAGGAGGATTCTGTTTAAGTTTCAGAATCATTTGGCGCATTCTAGAAAGATCAGTAGGTTTCCCAGGTTTTGGACCTTGAATAACATGAACACTAGGTTTATTCTCAGCTTCTTGCTTCCCTCTTCTCTTCTCAATATTTGGAACCTCTCTAGGAATTATCTCTGCTATTGCTTTCCAGTAATGTTTGTCAGCTTCTTTGTGAAATTTCTCTTGGTTGGCTAAGTATATCTGTATATATACAATTCATTAGTGTCTTCATTTGCATACAAATTAAGAATGTCGTTATTATTGTACCTTTTCTCTTTCTCAATGTAAGGGTGTGACACTCCTATTTCTTTTTGTTTGTTACAAAGGAACATAGGCTCTATCTGACTCATAATAGAGAAGAAGAAAACATTAATCAGATAACACATTTTTGTTGATTTTCTTTTGCAACATTAATCAGTTTTATTTTGCCGTTTTGGGTGCAGAAGATAGCATAACTGTTTGATGGCAAGAAGGGATAGATTGAAAAGCAAAGGAGTCCTTTCATGTACCTGACTTTGAGTTGTTTGTGAGAAGAGGAATATGGACTTATTGATGAGCATAAAGGGCAACTTTAACATGGCTCGTTCCTTATTCAAAACGAGAAAAAAGTAATGAAAACCAATATATTCTCCTCCAAGAAGCAGTACTACTCCTTGATTTTTTTGGATTATACAACGCACACCCACCCTCTTTCTGCTTCTGTTTCTCTTATGTTCTAAGATTTTTTTGTGCAGATGTTACAAGAGCTTTGACGAGTGGCTAAATTTGAAGACTTGTGACTTCACTTTATTTTCAGAGTGTCCATGATTTTTATAGCATTTTTTTAAGTATTTCATATGCTTTATTTTTCTTCTGCGAGAATGTACAGTCCAACATTCCATTGTTGGTGAAAGATTGCGTTTAGATTATGGTGTTGAGCTTCAGGTAAACAAAATTAGCATATATGCTAAAACACTGACTCCATTAAACATTTTCTTTTCTTTCCTCCTAACTAAAATCAAGCCTTACAGGACACTGTAATGATGGGAGCAGACTATTACCAAACTGAATCCGAAATTGCTTCTCTACTAGCAGGAGGGAAGGTCCCTATTGGGATTGGAAGTAATCCGAAATTGCTCACTCACGGTTACTGAACACTAGATTTGATGTTTAAGGAATAGATTTGATGCATGGAGTTATATGTAAGGGTCTCTAATTGTTGATTTACTTTTTTAGTTCTAACTTCTACGAGCAGAATTGATTTCCCCCCAAATCTGTAACTCAGAATCAATCAATACTAAAGGGTCCCTAATTGATGTTCTAAATTGATTTTCCCTATGTTGTTGGTTTTGTGTTAATACTGGATAAATTATGCTATGTTCTGTGTTGATAATGGATAAATTATTTGTTCAGCTGGGTTTTGTATTCATCATATTTGTTCAGTTGGGTTTCCCTGTCTTGTTGTTCTGTGTTCATATATGTCTCCGTTTTTATTTTGCATTATTAATGTGTCATTGTTAGAGGATTGCGCATTCATCATGATGCTGTGACAGATTCAAATTGGAAATGTTCTGATCTGCCATTTGATAAGTATGCTTATTTCTCTATAATATGCAGTTTCAATTCGAATTAACTAAAAACTCAGCAACTTGCTAAATGGCTTAACAATGTTGACTGTAACGCCCCAAAATAATTGATTAATTTATTTAAGTAATTATTTTAGTTGTTAAGTGATAATAATATAATAGTACGTTTGGTTGTGTGTCATAATATAATTCATGTCATATTATGCGATGGGGTTAGTATTAGTGAGAAGTGAAGTGTTAAAAGAAAAAGGGGTTGGGTTAAGTCGCATAAGCTAAGTAGAAAAGCCCATGAGACTACTAAGTATAAATAGTTAATTTTTAGTGTTTTGCTCACATAATTAGAAAAAAACCAAAGTTGAGAGTGAGAGAGAGAGTAGGCGCGCGGCTAGGAGAGCAAGGAAGAGGGAAAGGAGGCGCACAAGGAGGGAGAGAGAGTTCTAGGGCAAGGATCTTCTATTTCTACAAACTAAGGTAAGGGTGGGGTTCTATATATCTAATGGGTTATATGAATGTCTCTATGTGGGGTGGTTAATGAAACCCTAGGTGATTAAGATTAGAGAACCTTAGTTTTAAGGATTGATTATGTTTGATGATGAATATATGTGCTTAAAAGTGTTTAAACATGAATTGACGATGTCCAAGCATGATTGATGATGATTGTATGTGATTGGTGATGATTAAATGTGTTTTGACGGTGATTAAATGTGATTAATGGTGTTTAGACATGATTGGTGATGATTAACATGTTTGATGATGATTTGGATGTGATTGTTGGTGTTTGGTGTTGTGTGTTGTTGATTTTAAACAAAATTTCTGGTCGTAGAGCGCATAGGGCGCATTCTGCGTGTATTCTGGAAACAATCTAGCAGTCCGAAAATTATGTGGTTTACCTTTTTAGAAACTAGACTTAATGCTTGTTAATTTGGCACTAGTTTGGTTGCATTTGAATTTGTCACAAGTTATGTTAAAATTCTGGAAATGATCTGAGTATAGGTTCGGTTATACAGTAACTGGGAACAATCTAGTGGTCCAAAAATTATGTGGTTTGTTTTTCTGGAAACTAGACACAATTTTCTACAAATTAGGCACCGAGTTTACTCAATTTGGATAAGTATAATGGGAGAATTCTTGGTTGAAAATTGGGTCAAAAATCTGGGATGGTTTGGGATATATGTTCAGTCTTTGTCTAACTGTGAATGCCCTGATCCTCCAAATTTCGTGGGGTTTGTTTTGTTGGAAAGTAGGCTTAATTTCCTACTTAATAGGCACTGATTTCGCTAAATTTCGTTGAGAAATGAGGGAGAAGATTTGATTTCAAAATGACTAATAATTCTGTCCGAATTTTGTGGGGTTTGTTGCTCCGTATTTTGTGGGGTTTGTTGCTCCAATTAAGTTGTCAATTATTAATTGTTAATTTGCTAAATTAGTTGGTTGATAATTGTTGGTTGTTGGGCGCCATGTGTGGCTGCCCTAAATTGATTGGTTAAGTTGTTGGTTGCTAACCGTTGTTAATGATTGAGAGGGCTGAGTGCCGAGTTGTTGATTGTTCTCTTAGCGACGAGGGAGTTCTGCTCCATAACGACAATATTAATTGTTGCGACGTGATTGTGTTGGCGGTCGTGACGTGCTGTTTGTTGTCTGTTGTTTGTTGTGATATTGACTTTTGTGACGTGTTGCCTGTTGTAGCTTGTTGTTCGTCATTGTTGTTGTTGTTTAGTCGTGAAGCCTCTTTGGGCTGGTGTATTGTTGTTGTTGCTGTTGGCGTCCCGTCTTACGTCGTTGTTGTGATTTGGTGTCGTAGGCCTATGGCCAGTGTTGTGTATTGCGTCGTTGTCATGATTTTATGTCGTAGGCCTATGGCCAGTGTTGTGTATTGCGTAGTTGTCATGATTTTATGTCGTAGGCCTATGGCCACTGTGGTGATTTACATTGTTGTTGTGCCGATATGTGATTGTGCTGACATGTTGTGCATACTGTTGCATCGCATGCATATCATGTGGATTAGGCTTCGGCCAGCGTTGTGGATTAGGCTTCGGCCAGCGCTGTGATTTAGGCCTATGGCCAGCGTTGTGACTTGGTACTGCATGCATGTGCATTCCATACTGCATGATTGACTAGTGAAATTATGTGATTATTGTGACGAGATGAATGTGATGACCTAACCGAATGCATATTGCTTTTCATACGATTTATTAGATAGTGTGATATCTCACCCCTTCTGTTTGAATATTACCCCTATGTTGGTAACGTGCAGGTAATAGCGAATGAAGGCGGAGTACCTTCCTATAGTCGGGTCGGTGTCGTCGCTCTGATACGTAGCACTCGGGGGGATGAACGCTCTTTTATATTCCTTATGTCGTTACATTTGTTGAACTTAAGTTTATGCCGTTATGACTATTCATGTTGTGAACCTTTTGGAATTTTATCGTTAAGTTGAACCCTTGATTTTCCGCTGCATGTTAAATGAAAGTCAGTTATTTTTGAAGTATGATTCCTTTGGCGAATTTCAGTTGAAAACTGTAGCACTCAAAATGATTTTTGAAACTCTGATTTATTTAGTAATTTGCCGGGTAGATTTTGGGTGTTACATTAGTGGTATCAGAGCAATGGTTAGTCCGGCCAAGTTGTCGAGTCGTTGTGTCGTATGACGGTCGAGTGTTGTCTTTTATTACTAACCACTGTTTGTATTGTAGTGATGCTCCTGCTGGAAAAGGTATGTTTTCTGTGTGTGACCTCGGTGCCTCTTATTTTTGGTTTTAGTTTGTTAATGGGAGAATTGTTCGAATTGGGTAAAATTTCGAAGACAACATTCTTTTAAGTGGGGGAGAGTTGTAACGCCCCAAAATAATTGACTAATTTATTTAAGTAATTATTTTAGTTGTTAAGTGATAATAATATAATAGTACGTTTGGTTGTGTGTCCTAATATAATTCATGTCATATTATGCGATGGGGTTAGTATTAGTGAGAAGTGAAGTGTTAAAAGAAAAAGGGGTTGGGTTAAGTCGCATAAGCTAAGTAGAAAAGCCCATGAGACTAACTAAGTATAAATAGTTAATTTTTAGGGTTTTGCTCACATAATTAGAAAAAAAACCAAAGTTGAGAGTGAGAGAGAGAGAGTAGGCGCGCGGCTAGGAGAGCAAGGAAGAGGGAAAGGAGGCGCACAAGGAGGGAGAGAGAGTTCTAGGGCAAGGATCTTCGATTTCTACAAACTAAGGTAAGGGTGGGGTTCTATCTATCTATTGGGTTATATGAATGTCTCTATGTGGGGTGGTTAATGGAACCCCAGGTGATTAAGATTAGAGAACCTTAGTTTTAAGGATTGATTATGTTTGATGATGAATATATGTGCTTAAAGGTGTTTAAACACGAATTGACGATGTCCAAGCATGATTGATGATGATTGTATGTGATTGGTGATGATTAAATGTGTTTTGACGGTGATTAAATGTGATTAATGGTGTTTAGACATGATTGGTGATGATTAACATGTTTGATGATGATTTGGATGTGATTGTTGGTGTTTGGTGTTGTGTGTTGTTGATTTTAAACAAAATTTCTGGTCGTAGAGCGCATAGGGCGCATTCTGCGTGTATTCTGGAAACAATCTAGCAGTCCGAAAATTATGTGGTTTAGCTTTTTAGAAACTAGACTTAATGCTTGTTAATATGGCACTAGTTTGGTTGCATTTGGAGTTGTATAGCTCGAGTTATAGGTGTCACAAGTTATGTTAAAATTCTGGAAACGATCTGAGTATAGGTTCGGTTATACAGTAACTGGGAACAATCTAGAGGTCCAAAAATTATGTGGTTTATTTTTCTGGAAACTAGACACAAATTTCTACAAATTAGGCACTGAGTTTACTCAATTTGGATAAGTATAATGGGAGAATTCTTGGTTGCAAATTGGGTCAAAAATCTGGGACGGTTTGGGATATAAGTTCAGTCTTTGTCTAATTGTGAATGCCCTGATCCTCCAAATTTCGTGGGGTTTGTTTTGTTGGAAAGTAGACTTAATTTCCTACGGAATAGGCACTGATTTCGCTAAATTTCGTTGAGAAATGAGGGAGAAGATTTGATTTCAAAATGACTAATAATTCTGTCCGAATTTTGTGGGGTTTGTTGCTCCGAATTTTGTGGGGTTTGTTGCTCCAATTAAGTTGTCAATTATTAATTGTTAATATGCTAAATTAGTTGGTTGATAATTGTTGGTTGTTGGGCGCCATGTGTGGCTGCCCTAAATTGATTGGTTAAGTTGTTGGTTGCTAACCGTTGTTAATGATTGAGAGGGCTGAGTGCCGAGTTGTTGATTGTTCTCTTAGCGACGAGGGAGTTCTGCTCCATAGCGACGATATTAATTGTTGCGACGTGATTGTGTTGGCGGTCGTGACGTGCTATTTGTTGTCTGTTGTTTGTTGTGATATTGACTTTTGTGACGTGTTGCCTGTTGTAGCTTGTTGTTCGTCATTGTTGTTGTTTAGTCGTGAAGCCTCTTTGGGCTGGTGTATTGTTGTTGTTGCTGTTGGCGTCCCGTCTTACGTCGTTGTTGTGATTTGGTTTCGTAGGCCTATGGCCAGTGTTGTGTATTGCGTCGTTGTCATGATTTTATGTCGTAGGCCTATGGCCAGTGTTGTGTATTGCGTAGTTGTCATGATTTTATGTCGTAGGCCTATGGCCAGTGTGGTGATTTACGTTGTTGTTGTGCCGATATGTGATTGTGCTGACATGTTGTGCATACCGTTGCGTCGCATGCATATCATGTGGATTAGGCTTCGGCCAGCGTTGTGGATTAGGCTTCGGCCAGCGTTGTGGATTAGGCTTCGGCCAGCGTTGTGATTTAGGCCTATGGCCAGCGTTGTGACTTAGTACCGCATGCATGTGCATTCCATACTGCATGATTGACTAGTGAAATTATGTGATTATTGTGACGAGATGAATGTGATGACCTAACCGAATGCATATTGCTTTTCATACGATTTATTAGATATCGTGATATCTCACCCCTTTCTGTTTGAATGTTATCCCTATGTTGGTAACGTGCAGGTAATAGCGAATGAAGGCGGAGTACCTTCATATAGTCGGGTCGGTGTCGTTGCTCTGATACGTAGCACTCGGGGGGATGAACGCTCTTTTATATTCCTTATGTCGTTACATTTGTTGAACTTAAGTTTATGCCGTTATGACTATTCATGTTGTGAACCTTTTGGAATTTTATCGTTAAGTTGAACCCTTGATTTTCCGCTGCATGTTAAATGAAAGTCAGTTATTTTTGAAGTATGATTTCGTTGGCGAATTTCAGTTGAAAACTGTAGCACTCAAAATGATTTTTGAAACTCTGATTTATTTAGTAATTTGGCGGGTAGATTTTGGGTGTTACATTAGTGGTATCAGAGCAATGGTTTGTCCGGCCAAGTTGTCGAGTCGTTGTGTCGTATGACGGTCGAGTGTTGTCTTTTATTACTAACCATTGTTTGTATTGTAGTGATGCTCCTGCTGGAAAAGGTATGTTTTCTGTGTGTGACCTCGGTGCCTCTTATTTTTGGTTTTAGTTTGTTATTGGGAGAATTGTTCGAATCAGGTAAAATTTCGAGGACGAAATTCTTTTAAGTGGGGGAGGGTTGTAACGCCCCAAAATAATTGATTAATTTATTTAAGTAATTATTTTAGTTGTTAAGTGATAATAATATAATAGTACGTTTGGATGTGTCATAATATAATTCATGTCATATTATGCGATGGGGTTAGTATTAGTGAGAAGTGAAGTGTTAAAAGAAAAAGGGGTTGGGTTAAGTCGCATAAGCTAAGTAGAAAAGCCCATGAGACTAACTAAGTATAAATAGTTAATGGAACCCTAGGTGATTAAGATTAGAGAACCATAGTTTTAAGGATTGATTATGTTTGATGATGAATATATGTGCTTAAAAGTGTTTAAACATGAATTGACGATGTCCAAGCATGATTGATGATGATTGTATGTGATTGTTGATGATAAATGTGTTTTGACGGTGATTAAATGTGATTAATGGTTTTTAGACATGATTGGTGATGATTAACATGTTTGATGATGATTTGGATGTGATTGTTGCTGTTTGGTGTTGTGTGTTGTTGATTTTAAACAAAATTTCTGGTCGTAGAGCGCATAGGGCGCATTCTGCGTGTATTCTGGAAAAAATCTAGCAGTCCGAAAATTATGTGATTTACCTTTTTAGAAACTAGACTTAATGCTTGTTAATTTGGCACTAGTTTGGTTGCATTTGGAGTTGTATAGCTCGAGTTATAGGTGTCACAAGTTATGTTAAAATTCTGGAAATGATCTGAGTATAGCTTCGGTTATACAGTAACTGGGAACAATCTAGTGGTCCGAAAATTATGTGGTTTGTTTTTCTGGAAACTAGACACAATTTTCTACAAATTAGGCACTGAGTTTACTCAATTTGGATAAGTATAATGGGAGAATTCTTGGTTGCAAATTGGGTCAAAGATCTGGGACTGTTTGGGATATATGTTCAGTCTTTGT
Source organism: Astragalus membranaceus (assembly GCA_039519185.1). Taxonomy (NCBI): domain Eukaryota; kingdom Viridiplantae; phylum Streptophyta; class Magnoliopsida; order Fabales; family Fabaceae; genus Astragalus; species Astragalus membranaceus. The sequence continues at coordinate 54,994,983 of CM076854.1, read as the reverse complement.
CTAATTGTGAATGCCCTGATCCTCCAAATTTCATGGGGTTTGTTTTGTTGGAAAGTAGACTTAATTTCCTACTGAATAGGCACTGATTTCGCTAAATTTCGTTGAGAAATAAGGGAGAAGATTTGATTTCAAAATGACTAATAATTCTGTCCGAATTTTGTGGGTTTGTTGCTCCAAATTTTGTGGGGTTTGTTGCTCCAATTAAGTTGTCAATTATTAATTGTTAATTTGCTAAATTAGTTGGTTGATAATTGTTTGTTGTTGGGCGCCATGTGTGGCTTCCCTAAATTGATTGGTTAAGTTGTTGGTTGCTAACCGTTGTTAATGATTGAGAGGGCTGAGTGCCGAGTTGTTGATTGTTCTCTTAGGGACGAGGGAGTTCTGCTCCATAGCGACGATATTAGTTGTTGCGACGTGATTGTGTTGGCGGTCGTGACGTGCTGTTTGTTGTCTGTTGTTTGTTGTGATATTGACTTTTGTGACGTGTTGCCTGTTGTAGTTTGTTGTTCGTCATTGTTGTTGTTGTTTAGTCGTGAAGCCTCTTTGGGCTGGTGTATTGTTGTTGTTGCTGTTGGCGTCCCGTCTTACGTCGTTGTTGTGATTTGGTGACGTAGGCCTATGGCCAGTGGTGTGTATTGCATCGTTGTCATGATTTTATGTCGTAGGCCTATGGCCAGTGTTGTGTATTGTGTAGTTGTCATGATTTTATGTCGTAGGCCTATGGCCAGTGTGGTGATTTACGTTGTTGTTCTGCCGATATGTGATTGTGCTGACATGTTGTGCATACTGTTGCGTCGCATGCATATCATGTGGATTAGGCTTCGGCCAGCGTTGTGGATTAGGCTTCGGCCAACGTTGTGGATTAGGCTTCGGCCAGCGTTGTGATTTAGGCCTATGGCCAGCGTTGTGACTTGGTACCGCATGCATGTGCATTCCATACTGCATGATTGACTAGTGAAATTATGTGATTATTGTGACGAGATGAATGTGATGACCTAACCGAATGCATATTACCTTTTCACACGATTTATTAGATAGTGTGATATCTCACCCCTTCTGTTTGAATGTTACCCCTATGTTGGTAACGTGCAAGTAATAGTGAATGAAGGCGATGTACCTTCATATAGTCGGGCCGGTGTCGTCGCTCTGATACGTAGCACTCGGGGGATGAACGCTCTTTTATATTCCTTATGTCGTTACATTTGTTGAACTTAAGTTTATGCCGTTATGACTATTCATGTTGTGAACCTTTTGAAATTTTATCGTTAAGTTGAACCCTTGATTTTCCGCTGCATGTTAAATGAAAGTCAGTTATTTTTGAAGTATGATTCCGTTGGCGAATTTCAGTTGAAAACTGTAGCACTCAAAATGATTTTTGAAACTCTGATTTATTTAGTAATTTGCCGGGTAGATTTTGGGTGTTACATTGACCATCACTTCATCTATTGGATTAGTGTGCATTAGTTCACCATGCTTTGAGTGAATTTTGTTTGCAGTATTAGCATCTTTTCTTATAGTGATGGGACTGGTGTATAGCCACTTTCTAAGTTGAGCTTACAACTTTGATCTCTTCTTTTTTCCACTGGGTAGGATCTGCAGATATTGTGACCAATAGTGTTACCAAGACCCAAGTATTTGAAGTTATAATAAATAATTGTTAAATCGATTTCATCTCATTTTGTTTGCAGTATAAATTTAACATATGAAAGATATTTCATTGGTAACAATACTTGATACTTCCTTTTCTTGCGGTGATAGTGAACTAGTGAAGGCGTGAAGCAAGTTGTTGGTCCTTGAGGTTGCATCTTAGTCTTTATGTGAAGCTTTTGTTTAGAGGCTACTGAATCTATGGAGCATCTATTTTGCCACTGTAAGTATGCATCATCCATTTGGAATTGGTTAGGCTTGCAACTCTCTTTATCAATAGATAACATAAGAGTTCAATTTCTTCTATTTTAGCTGTTTGTAATGAAAATTAGTCTTCTCAAGCTTCTATCTAGAAAGTTCACATTTTCATTCAGAATTTTGATTCTTTTGATCTGTTTTATTTCTATTTATATATATTTCAAATTTCAAATATTTGTTTCAATGTTGGATTAAAGTAATTATAATGTTAATTACTTGTAGGTTATTGTTAAATACAAAGATAAGATATACAACTGGTTAGGTTGTCAAAGAAAGACTGAAGAATTAAAAAAGATGGCTCCATCTAGCAAGGCTGAGAAGGAGGATGCTGCTAGTTAGGATTTTATTCATTGTTTTTAGTTTTCATCCTTTATGTTTGGAATGAATTCCTTTTTAATTTTTTTGATACGCTTGTGTTTGTGTAAGACTGCACTCTACTGGGTTTTATTCATTGTTTTGGTTATACTCTTCAAAAGATTTTATTTTTTTTTAAAATTTCCGACGGATTTCCGACGGAAATTTTCGTCGGAAATGGTTTTTTGCGACGAATTTGCGACGGATTTGCGACGAAAAGTTGCGACGGATTTCCGACGACTTTGCGACGGAGTCATTTGCGACGAAAAAATCCGTCGGAAACGATTTGCGACGAACGATTTTGCGACGGTTTTTTGTCCATCGGAAAGTTCGTCGGAAACGTGACGAAAATCGCTGCATTTGCGACAAAAAATGCCGTCGGAAATCGTCGATTTTCTTGTAGTGATTAGTTTTGTGATATTGTGGTTTGGTAATTTTAGTGAATTTAGTTTTGTGATATTGTTGTTTTGAAAGTAGAAAATAGGATTAGGTTTTATGATATTGTTGATTGTGGTTTGGGTAGGGTTTTATGTTTGGGTTGAAATTGAAATTTTGTTTAGGATTAGAAATTGAAATTGGGTAGAAATTGGAATTGTGTTTTAGGTTTTAGGATTAGGTTTAGCATTTATAGAAATTGTGTAGGATAAAAATTTGAAGTTGAAATTGAAGTTGTTTAATTGAAAAGTGTTTAATTGTTGTTTGTTGAAATTGAAGTTAGTTATTGAAATTGAAATTAATAGTTGAAATTGAAGTTAGTTAGTGAAATTGAAGTTGAAATGGTTTAGGATTGAAATTGTTGGTGTTTGAAGTCTCACAACCGCACCGGAGTGCGCACCATCACCGAACCACGTACCGCATCAGACCTCAATCTGATAACGGTTAGTTTTCAAAATAAATTTAACTGTTGTTTTCATGAACCCTAGGTTAGATGACGGTGTGTTGTTCATGGAAAAGGGTGAGGTGATGTCATCCCTCACCCCCATATTTTGCTCAAAATCATCTCCATTAAGATAATTGCGAGGCGATACTAACAATTTTATGGTTGGGAGTTAAAAATAACTTCGATCCTTCACTACTTATATGGAAAAGGGTTTTGTCTGATCTGTCCTTAACCCCCATATTCGGCTCGAAATCTTCTCCACTGAGATCATATCGATGCCACTAACTTGATAGATTATTGGGAATGTTAAGGGAATCTAACACGTTTTCTTAAATGCGTGTAGATGAATTTGTATGAACTTAATCGTGATTGGGTGTATGATCGGTTATATCCGAGAAGAGCGGGTTTGAAGGAACCTTTTGTAATTGGGGTTGAACAGTTTCTTGTGGTAGCGTGGCGACATGAATTGGCTAAACGGGAAAAGGGGGTTAGATGTCCATGCTTAAATTGCGACGGTGTACCTATTAGGAATGATAATGAAATCAGGGAGCATTTGTATCATTGGGGGTTTAGGCCTAATTATTTGATTTGGGTGGACCATGGAGAACAATGACGTCAAAATTTTGAGGTAGGGGCTTCAAGCAGTTCCGGTGTTGGTGTTCCACGTAATGAAATTTTTGAGTCGATGGAAAACATGATTTGTGATGGTCTCAGGCTGAATGTTCTATTTGATGAGCCTCAATATGAAGATCATGATGAACTTCCAAATGAAGAAGCACAAAAATTTTATAATTTGTTAAGAGATTCAAACAAACCGTTGTTTGAAGGCTTGCCACAGTCAAAATTATCTATGTGTGTGAAACTTTTAGCTCTCAAGTCCATGAGTAATATTTCTGAGGTGGGTTTAGACTATGTGACTGAAATGATGTTGGAAGCGACACCTAATAAGGATAATTTGCCAAAAAGTTATTATGAAGCAAAGATGTTAGTTTCGAAGCTGGGATTGAAATTTAAGAAGATTGATTGTTGTGAGAAAGGGCACATGTTGTTTTACAACAACGAATTTGGTAAAAATGATGGTGAGCTACTTGAATGTAAATTCTGTGGAAAGCCAAGATATCATGATCGTAAAGGGGCAAAACGTAATTATAAACCTATCCCTGTAAAGTCGATGTTCTATTTTCCTATAGTTCCAAGGTTGCAAAGAATGTTTGCATCGACCGAAATTGTGCAGAAAATGACTTGGCATTATGACAACAGGCGTACCTCAGACGACATTTTACGCCACCCATCTGACGGTGAAGCGTGGAAGCACTTTGATCAAGTGCATTCAGATTTTGCCTCAGACCCACAGAATGTTCGGCTTGGCTTGTGCTCTGATGGATTTACTCCATATATCCAAGCATCGGCGTCACCCTACTCTTGTTGGCCAGTCATTGTCACCCCTTACAATCTTCCTCCTGAGATGTGCATGACTAAACCGTATATGTTTTTGACTTGTCTGATACCTGGTCCATCCAATCCAAAAGCTAACATTGATATCTTTTTGGAACCTCTGATTGATGATCTTAAGAGATTGTGGGGTGGTGTTTTGACATATGATGCAGCACGAAAAACGAATTTTATGATGAGAGCCGCATTGATGTGGACAATTAACGACTTTCCTGCTTATGGTATGTTGTCTGGTTGGGGGACTCACGGTAAATTGGCATGCCCCCACTGCATGGAACACACAAAGGCAAACAGATCAAATCAACTAAAACTTCTCTACCATATATAGATACAGGACATTTGGCACAAACAACGGAGGTAGTTACCGAACCCTTAGCTGGAGTATCGATAACCATCTCTCTCAACATATCAGATAAGACAAGACTTAGTTTCTCAACACATGCGGCAGCAATAAAACTATGGGTAGCACCAGTATCAACAATAGAAATAAGAGGAAAATTATTGATATAGCACGTACCTCGAATCTCATTCACCACATCAGACCCAGCCAGAGCGAACACTTTCCCAAAAGACTTCTCCTTCTTGGGTTTTGAGCACTGTGTACTGATGTGACCACTCTCCCCACAATTAAAGCATACCACCTCTTTCTTATCACAGCTGGAAGATATGTGCCCCTCTTTCCCACATCGATAACATCTCTTCTTATCCCCGCTTGGGCAATCTGGACTCTTATGACCTGCTCTCCCACACGTGTAACAAGTAATACTGGCTGCAGCATCTCCCCCACTTCGCTTAGACCCACCAACAAACTTCCCTTTGCCCTTACCAGCAGGCACTTCATATGGCTTACCACGACTCGAGAAGTTCTTTTGCTTTTCTTTCATAACTCTGGAGAAGGCATTACTGTCCTCCTCAAAAATCCTGCAGCTATCAACCAACAAGGAGAACACACGAATTTGTTGATACCCTATGGCTTTCTTAATGTCGGCACGCAACCCGTTTTCAAACTTTATGCATTTGGAGAACTCAGCACCCTCTCCATCATAGTGCGGATAAAACTTGGACAGCTCAGTAAATTTTGCAGCATATTCAGTTACAGACATGTTACCTTGTTCAAGCCTCAGAAACTCAACCTCTTTCTTTCCGCAGACATCTTCCGGATAGTATTTCCTCCTGAACTCTCTCTGGAACACAGCCAAAGTAATCTCCTCATTGGCGACCATCAACCTCTGCCTAGCCGTCATCCACCAGTCATCCACCAGTCATCAGCCTCTCTCTTCAACATGTGCGTACCATAACAAACCTTCTGAGCATCGGTACAATCCATAACGCGGAAGATCCGCTCCATCTCTCTCAGCCACTCAAGGGCACCATCAGGGTTATACCCGCCTTCAAAAGTAGGAGGGTTCTCTCGCTGGAACGTAGCCAAACTGCGCGTCCCAGCATCACCAGCACCTGGCATGTTGCCCACAACCCCAGCTATAGCCTGCAAAGCAGCAACAAGTGCAGCATCATTCCGTCCTGCCATTCTAGCACTGCAACAGAAAACAAAATTCAGAAACGAGTAACAAAACTCAAATGCTACTCAACTTGACGACTCGACCACCGGCCGAACAGACCGAACTGCTCTGATACCACTAATGTAACACACCTTTTCTACCCCATAATTTACACGTCATTTATCAGAGTAATTTCATTTTCGCAAATATTAATTTAACTGGTAGAAAAGAAATGCCACATCGTCATTAACAAAACTCATCAACTGCACCCATCAAGGTTTGTGCAACAAAACACCCGTCATGAAAGTTAAACTCCAAAAATCACATCACAGCGGAATAAAACAATAACTCACCAATACCACTCAAACACGTCTCACATCATCGACATAATCATTAAACAATTAGTTAATTAATTAACAAACTTCAACCACGCCCCCTAGGTGTCACAGTATCCGAGAGCGACTCGACAGACATCCCAATAGCTATTAAAGAAGGCAGCAGGACCTTCACTCGCGGTTACCTGCAGCGTTGCCACAATAGAGCAACATTCCAAGCAGAAGGGGTGAGAATTTCAACAAAACATAATCAAGCACATAATAGAGTAATGTGAGCAAACAGTCATACAACATCGTCATCACCACCAACATCATCGTCACTAAACACTAACTCAAGTCACAACTTTTTCCCACAAGTCATAAATCATGTCTGTGCATGGAAATGCAACCCACGCCTGGGTATATGCATGATGGTACCAGTCTCGTCATAAATAAGCCACTATGGGCACATCATCACTGTTTTACGTCAATAAAAGGCCGAAGCCTATTCGTCATACTATGCACATGCTATGAGACACTATGGACACATGTGCAAACACCAAATCACTCACCTGGAGTCCTCGTCATCGTCGTCATAAAACACTCATAGAGTGTACTCGTCATAACCATCAAAATTATATCACAACATCATCATCAACATCACATTTAAAATTTGGGTAACAACACATTTAAATTTTGAGTAACAACACATTTAGAATTTTAGTAACAACACATTTAAATTTAGAAAACATCACATTTTCATGCTTAGAAACATCACATTTCAATTGAAAAAAAACATCACCTTTTCAAAGTGGAAAACATCACATTTAAATTGCAAGAACAGTAATAAAACAGGGGCAGCGCACAAGGCGCGCTCAGCACTACGCAACACACGCACCATGCGCGCCCAGAGGCAGCGCCCAGCACCACGCGCACAGCAGCGCCACACACACACACCCACAGGCGCACAATGGCGTCACAGCAACACCCACCGGGACAACTCCAAAATGACACGTGCAAAAATAAAACCACTCGAGCCAAAACGTTTATAATTGAATTTGGGCACGCGAATGCAAAAGATGGTGCGGTAAAATATGCCCAGAATTCGAAGTTTCACCCAAAACACCCCACATGCGCACAACAGCAACACCCACCGGGACAACTCCAAAATGACACGTGCAAAAATAAAAACACTCGAGCCAAAATGTTTAAAATTGAATTTGGGCACGCGAATGCAAAAGATGGCACGGTAAAATATGCCCAGAATTCGAAGTTTCACCCAAAACACCCCACATGCGCACAACAGCAACACCCACCGGGACAACTCCAAAATGACACGTGCAAAAATAAAACCACTCGAGCCAAAATGTTTAAAATTGAATTTGGGCACGCGAATGCAAAAGATGGCACGGTAAAATATGCCCAGAATTCGAAGTTTCACCCAAAACACCCCACATGCGCACAACAGCAACACCCACCGGGACAACTCCAAAATGACACATGCAAAAATAAAACCACTCGAGCCAAAATGTTTAAAATTGAATTTGGGCACGCGAATGCAAAAGATGGCACGGTAAAATATGCCCAGAATTCGAAGTTTCACCCAAAACACCCCACATGCGCACAACAGCAACACCCACCGGGACAACTCCAAAATGACACGTGCCAAAATAAAACCACTCGAGCCAAAATGTTTAAAATTGAATTTGGGCACGAAATTACACATAACAACATCAACCATTCATCAAACAACATCATAATTTATTCAATTCCTCATCAATTTTTACGCACATTCACCTCAAATTCACAACACCAAAAACCCCACAAAAACCCAACACATACTCAATTATATTAAATTGAAACGCTGACCCTTACCTCTTAAACGTAGGCTCCGAAGAAGACGATTGAAAGCACCAACGAGTAACTACAGCAACACAACGAGCAAGGCCTTGAAACTTGCGCAATTCCTCTTCTCCTTCCCTCTTCTCTTCGCGCGCCTCTTCTCACTTCTCACTCTCTCTCAATTTCGATTTTTACCCAAGTGAATTGAGAGTGAGGGTTTCGCATACCCTTGGGGTTTAAGCTGTGGGCCTTTCACGCGTTGAGCTCACAGCTACACCCTCACCACTACTCGTTCTCACTCCTACACAAAACATGATATTTCCCTCTTAATTAATTAAATTACGCTTCAATTAAAAGAAATTAATAATTATATTTAAATAAATTGATTAAATTAATTAAATTATTTTCGGGGTGTTACACCTTCAAGGGCCATTGGGCTACAGAGACTTTCAAGAAAAATGCTGCAAAAGCCAAGAATAATAGAAACTCGGAAAAGGGTGGCTCGCTTCACTGCGGCGGGTCCATCAACTAGGCTCAGCATGCTTCTAGATTGGTAAATTATTTTTAAAATCGGTGTGTTTTTTTACATTAGTTAATTAGTTAGCAATTTATGAAAATGTGTTTCATTTTACAGAGTAAGAAGGCAGGACGCCCTATCACTGCTCCTGAGCTGCATAGAGCCACCCATGTGAGGAAAGGCACTGGCAAATATGTTGATGAGCGCTCCAAGATGACTCCGGTAAATATACAACTTGATTTGTATTATATAATGTTGCTTTGTCAAAATGGAGCGCTAATTTGCGGTTACTCAAAACAGGAGCAAATAAATGAGATCTTGACTCAGGGGAGCTAGGACCCTGAATCACTTGGCCAACTTACTCCTAAGATCTCGCAAACCAAAATTGGGAGAAGACAGTAGGTTGGTCTAAGGGTCGCCTATTTGGTACGGGGCTCTTGGCTCCATGTATGGGCCAGTGTGTGGCCGGGAGCAGCAGAAGACGCGGTCGACCAGCTTCTACTCCAGCGCAGACAGAGCATATTAGGCAGCTGGAGCAAGAGCTGCAGTCTACTCGACATGAGCTGCATGATACTCGACAGGAGGTCAGGACCTCTACTGAGGCTATGAAAAAGATGCAGGAAGACTTTGCGAAGGTGTCCCGTAGGCAGGAACTGATGTTTAGGTATTTTAAGAATATGCAGCAACATGAGCAGCAAGATGAGGAGCAAGATGAGGAGAAAACTGAGGAGTCTGGGGAGTCTAGAGAGGCTGGGGAGGCCGAGGAGTCTGATGGCAGCAGCTTTTAGGATTTGTTGTATCAGTTTGACAATTGAATATTTTGTTATAACATTTCAGATTAAGTGTTATTGATTCGAATTTTATGTTATTGAAGAATTTTATTCCCGGAATTTTTATTTTAAAATGTTTTATGTATTTTAGATTTTATTATTTATTATTAAAATACAGGTATAAAAGCAGGTTTATCAAAAAAAAATTCAATCAATTGGGCATTAGCGACGAAATTAGCGAGGGAAACTGGACGCGTGGCTGTCAGAATTTAACCACGTGGCTGTCTTTATTAGCAAGGGAATTTTAATCCCTCGCTAATCCCAGTTGCGAGGAGGGAACTAGCGACGGAACCAGTCCGTCGCTAATTCCCTCGCAAATGACCATTAGCGACGGATTTAGGTCAATTTTCGGGGGAAATTTCCCTCGCTAATGACCAGTTTTTTTGTAGTGTATTGCTGCATTCAAAACAACAAGAACCAAATGCCAATTATGGTCGAGCACAACTAGCAGAACGCAACACGAGGCGGTAGCTGAGATGACGAAGAAAACTGAACCTTGGTTTTGACCAAAGGTGTCCACAAGTGAAACGACATCCGCAGCAGTATTGGAAGTAAATCAAAAGAAAAACAAAACCAAGCAAAGTATGGCTAAAGGGGAGCAAGTCACAAAAATCTATGAACCCACAGTAACCCCTGATGACTACCACCCAAAAAACCGAAGAACTCGGTAGTCGAAAGACTCACTAGTCGAAGGTCTTCATGGTAGAAGGACTCAAGTACGACCGAGCCTACCTTAGCACTAGAACGACTTCACATATGTAATTAATTGGTAAAATGTCTCAAAATTTGGTTTAGTGGGTGAAAGGATCACATAGTTTATTTTTCTAAATAAAATGTTAGTGACCATATGTAAATAATTTTTAACTTTTTTATATTAGAGTATATTATTGCCTAACTGAATAATAATGCGCAATAACCAATATAAGGCACACATTAGTCTATTTTTAAGTTAGAGTTACTCTTTCTCGGATTTAGTACTACTAAAAATGGCAGTTAAAAGATGTTTAATATCATTATCTCTCACAAAAGGTTTCCTTTCATTTGAGGGTGGAGATGTATAATGTAACTGTAACGCCCCGTGTAAATATATAAAATAAGCATGCGATATTAACTAACAACGATAAACAATGGAGAATTTCTTCGGACACTCAGTGGGTGTGACTTCGTTATGCAGACACTGTAGTATCTGTCGAGACCAGTGTTATAGATTGACACCATCGGCATGTAGTATCTGTCAAGACCAGGTCGTTAGTAATCATAACCAGTAGTATCTGTCCAAACCAGTGTTATTGATTATACTCTTGCGAAGGTGATGCATTGATATTCCAAAATTATGAACATCTAGACTATCCAATGGAGAATTGTGGTGCATCCTTATTGTGTTGATTTTCTTGAGTGTGCTTTATGAAGTGTTCTCTTTTGTTATTAGACTGTGGGAAGTTGTATCAGTGTATATATTGTCGTATTATACATTGGTTTGAAAGATGACCCTTGCTAGTGGTTCTCTAATTCGTGGATGATACTCAGTCCTTGCCGATCATGGTAGAGATCACCATTAGGTCGTCAGGAGCTGAAATTGAGGAGACACATATTGTTGAAGCTAGCTGAATTTTGTAAATGAGGTGTGTGTTTGGACTTATCAAATACTCATTTGATGACTTATTGTAACACCCCTCTTTCTACCCATTAATTTATTAGCGCAAAAAATCAGAGTTTCAAATTTTAGTTACGTCACAAGGGATGTCACACTTACTTCGTTAAACATCACACGCCAAATTACTCGCTTTTCGAAAACAGCCTTATAATACTTTCAAAACGTCATCGTCAATTAAAATACAACTTCACAGTGGAAAATCCAACCAGTTTAATCATAAAAGGCATTGCAACTATGCAAGGCTCACAATAGTAAAATCCAACAACAACAATGGTCATAAATAACTTAAACAACGTTCATCCCTCCCCTAGTGTTACATAATCAGAGCAGACGACCCGACTCAGCTAGTGAAGATACCTAAGCCTTCACTCGAGATCACCTGCACGTTACCGCGTAGGGGTAACATTCAAACAGAAGGGGTGAGTTCATCTAACCATATAATAAAGCATATGATAAGCACTAAGCTAGAGTTATGACACTATATCTACCACACCACGAAACATCAAGTCAATCATCAAGGATAAAACAGTCAATTCCATCAGCAAGGGTAAACAGTCAATCTCATCATCAAGTTACTCGGCACAACGAGTCGTCACAATGTCATGCAGGAGTACGAAATGCAACCCACTCGCGGGCATATGCATGAGGTACCTTTTCACAAACGTCGCTTAGCCTTTTGGGCCTCATCGTCACTTAGCCATTTGGGCCTCAAACGTCACTGGGTTTATGCATATGGGACGCATGAGACACTATGACATGCACCACGCACAAACACACAATCACGGTCAACTATGTGACCCGTCACTTACCAATTTGCCAAATAAGAGGCACAGCACCTGTCAATTCATAGTTACACACAACAACGTCACTTAGCCTTTTGGGCCTTATCGTCACTTAGCCTTTTGGGCCTTATCGTCACTTAGCCTTTTGGGCCTTATCGTCACTTAGCCTTTTGGGCCTTATCGTCACTTAGCCTTTTGGGCCTCAACGTCACTTATTCATAAACATCATCAATTCAAACAATAGCCACTGAGGGCAAAAACATCATTTACTAGACACCAAGGGCATCATCGTCATTTACACATCATTATCAACAACATTGGCCACTCAAGGCAAATAGGTCATTTAACTAGCCACTAAGGGCATCATCGTCATTTACACATCATCATCAATAATATTGGCCACTAAGGGCGAAAAGGTCATTTAACTAGCCACTAAGGGATCATCGTCAAAATCATCACTTTTGACACTTGGACGCTAAAACCACTGATTATACGCAAAAGGGGATTTTTAAAAACACCAAAACGATTTTTCAATGTCATAGCAACGACCACCGGGAACAGCCACTTGGGGCGCTCAGCAACCTTCAGAAATAATAAGTTTTTAATTTAAAAAAAATGGGTAACACAGATAGACAACGGAAAAGGCTCCACAACGCTTTTTGAAACACTTACAACGGACACCCGAGTCAAAAGATATAGCGAAAACAGTTTTCAACAAAAATCGGGAAGATCCTGGAAATGGCGCCCAGGCACTGGGCGCCTAAGACACAAACTTAGACATCGCAGGAAACACAGGCAACAGGCGCGCACAAGGCAACAGGCGCACTGGGCGCACTGGACGCGCAACGCAGCAACAGGCGCACTGGGCGCGCAACACTGCAATAGGCACAGAACATGCGCCCAGCCAAAGGGCGCCAAAACCTGCACAAAATTCAGCAACACAGAGACTTGGCACACGGCGCCCCACTCAAGGGCGCCTAATTCTGTACCTAGACAACAAAATCCAGCAACATCATAAACACAAAAATGGCGCCCTATGCGCCTATGACACCAACAACAACGAATTCGAGCAACACAACTTCATCAAATCACATACAACTCATACAAACAACTTTAAATCGCATATCAATCGTAAAAATAATATCACATCACAAATCAATCATGAACACATAACGAGTCATCAAAAATCATCCACCGAATCATTATCAATCACAATACCATCAAGGAGTATCCAAGCACTTAGCACGCAAACCACAATTTCTCAACAAGTTGTCATATGCCTAGGGTTCATCAATAATCACTAGAAATACATAAAACGGCATACATAGAGCCTACCCCTACTTAGTCCCCATCATAAGACCCTATTATAGAGAAGATGAGACCCACCCTTACCTTAGGTTATGACGAACACGACATCTCCTTATACGTAAGCTCCAAAGAATCACTGCAACACGACCCCTCTCCCTTTTCTCCTTGGGATTTGCGCACTTCTCCTCTCTCTCCTCTCTCATGAGCGCCGTTCCTCTCTTCTCACCCTCTCTCCATTTCGCTAATTTCTTTCCCTTGCACAAATGAGCTAAAACCCTAAAATCTCAGCTTAAATATGCGCCTAGGTTGTTGGGCTTGGATTGCGGGCTTTCCCGCAGCTTAAGCCCAACTAATTTGCAGCACCACCTCCTAATACAATACCACTCCTTATTTTATTTAAAACACCATATAACTACTTCAACAAATAATAATTAATAATTATATTATTACTCTACCACCAAAATCTCTTTTAATTAATTAAAATAATTTATTCTATTATTTTTGGGGTGTTACACTTATCAAATACTCATTTGATAAGAGTTCATGTTGTTCTGTATTTTCTATTAAGGATTATGGATCAAGTTTAGTAAACTTAGATTTTTGCTTTGACCAGCTCTTAGGATTGTTGTTTTCGTCTGGTCCTTAGACTGTGACTAAGTGTTTTATTTATGAATACGATTGGTATTATATGCCTTATGGCGAGACTGATTTATGAGTAATACAAGTTATGTTTGGCAGTGTATTTATTGTTTATCGCTTCAAGTTTTAAAATGGTATCCGCAAGATCTCTACGGGTAAATATTTTCGAATTTTTTTATTCAACTACAATTTTTCCATTCAAGTTAGAGACTGTGATGTCCGGAGAGAGTGTTACACTACTGTCAATCAGTTGGGCATCATTATTCAATTTGCAAAAAACTTAACCATGGTGCTAGAGAGACAACACAACCTGAAAGGAATTAAAGGGGCCTAAAACACCTGTTTGGCAAAAGAAAACTAAATCATCTACTCTGGCAGTTAAAGAACCTGTATGTAGAGGTAGAAGATTCTAAATCATCTCCAAGAACAAGTTTAATATGTTGCAGAAACATGATAAAGTAGAATTTGTTCGAATGATGTGGTAACCCCTCAACAAAACACTAATGTTGAGGGTCAGGAAAGATTGGACAGTGTTATCCATGAGAGTGTTGATTAAGATTTACCCCCATTCGGTTATAATTCCCAACTTCTTAGAACGACTTCACCTCAAGCCTCTAAGGAATCCAACAACCACTACTCGACCAAATACAAGTTAATTTGAATGATAAAAATAAATATACTCTCAATAGAGATGTTTTTTTACAATAAAAAGCCTTAGAAAAAAAAAAGGCAGTGTTTTCTATTTCTCTCGGCTTCAGTTGAGTTGTGTTATACCCCAATTTTGTCCGCTCTTTTTACTACAATCGTCGTTATTTTTACCAGTTTGCAGGTCCTATTACCGTGAGTTAGCTTTTGAGCTTGTTCGGATGTTATCTCGTTTTATTGGGCATGTGCGTAGTAATTCACTTTATTGGGCCTATGTTTGATTTTTTCGATCGGGCTTTGGCCCAACTTGTTGTTTTTTAGTTTTGTCTTTTAGTCAAAAATAATATTTTATAATTAAAAAATAATAATAATAAGTTTTTAACTATTTTACACAAAAAAATCATTTTTGCTTTTATTTATAATCACCAAAATATAAAATAAAGTTGCAAATATCAAAATTAATAGGAAAAACAAAAATCATAAAAGGGGGGGTGTCAGTAGCATTTACCTTCAGCCCAACAAGCTGCTTGCCCAACAAGTCGACTTGCCCAACAAGTCGACTTGCCCAACAAGTTCACTTGTCCAGCAAGTCTCTTCACCTAACCCTTCACCTATAAAAGGAGGCCCTGTCCACGGTGAAAAACACACCACAGTGATTCAACAAGAACACTGAACACATTCTCTCCCTCTCCCAGCAAAGTTCTCGCTCTCTCCCTCTCTTCCCCTCCCTTTTTTATTTTATTTTTCTTTTAATTAGTTTATTTTTAAATATTATTGATAATTACTTTTCACTAGTTGCACTTTTCATTTTTTCTTCTTTGTCAACTTTTTGTTCATATTCAAAACAGAAAAACAAAATAATCATTTTCCTCCAAAAATAAAAATCTTATTTTCAAAATAGGGGATTAAGTCAGCCGTACGGCTGGGTTAGTCATCGTTTTAGGACAAATGGGCCGTACGGCTCAAGAGTCCTAAAATACCTATTCAAATAAAATCGCTCCCTACACAAATCGTTTTCTTCCAAAAAGTCAAAAATCTTATTTTCAAAAACAGGGGATTAAGTTGGCCGTACGGCCGGGTTAGTCATCGTTTTAGGATAACTGAACTGTACGGATCACAAGTCCTAAAATCCCTAAATTAAAAAACACAAACAAACCAAACTTTTTCTACCCAAGAACTACGTAGCCTTTGATTCTCTACCCGGTGATAAGTAGGAGCAGAGGGCGGGCCCACCTCTGTCAAGTGCGCTAATAAAAAAACCTTTTTTAGTCTTTTCCTAAATAATTTCTTAATTCAAAAATATCAGGTCTTTTCTTTCTTTTAATTTCTTTTTAATTCATAATAAAATGGTAAAATTAACACTTTCAAAATTATCATTCGTTTACACAACTAATTAGAAGGTAACCTTCCTTAGGAAGGATGTGGTGGGGTGCTAATACTTTCCCCACGCATAATTGACTCTCGAACCCTAATCTGGTCTCAAGGACCATTATCCAACCCAAAGGGATTTTCCAATATTTGCCCTTAAACTAAACTTTGGTGGCGGCTTCATTTTCGAACTTCGAAGAATCCTCACCCGGATTTTTCGGTCGCTAGAAGTTGCTTTAATGGATATTTCTTTTCCTAGTCCAGAAGCTTTTTTGTTGGTGAAGTGTTTGAATGATGTTTGATAGTGTTGTCCTGTGTCAAACTTTTAGGTCTTAGCCGTGGGTTCGGCCAGAGGTTTGAACAACTGTTTTGATTCCTCTGTTATTCAAGTGATTGTGCCAAGGAGGGAACTCTGCTCCTTGACTGTGGGTAACCTGACTCCTCTAGAAAGGGCCAGATTGGGTGAGGGGGACTGCGAGGTTTGGATTATACTACTGGCTAATGCATAAAAATAAAGATAAAAATGCGATAAAGAAGATAGATAAAAATAAACGTAGAGTTTTGGTTTGATTGATGTGTGTCTCTTCTGCACAATTGCTCTTCTATTTATACGTAGGCCATCGTCGGCCACTACTATAGCCAACATTTGCCTACCCTTGGATCAATCTAAGATCAACGACTATCATCGTTCCGAAGCCCTAAGGAGGTGGAATCACTACCAACGATTTCACTAGCACGGTTAGTGGGGTGTAACTCCCTCACTCCACTTTTCAAGGCTTCGCTTCTTCGCTTGGTCTTCAACTACTCCCACGTTCTGTCTTCGGGCTCCCTCTCACTTTCCTTCCAAGTAAGCATGCCTTACCTCAGCCACTTGGCTTGCTCAGCTAGCCTTCGTCCTCGGACAGTAACTCAGGCACCCGAGCCCACCTTGGCCGTGGCACTCTATAGGCTAAGGCTTTGGTCTCCCCCGGCTCTGCTTATTACTCCTCGGGATGACCCCTTCCTCGGGGAGTTGTCTTGTGGTATGCCCCGAGGGCTTCTCTTGAGTTCTTCTCTCTGGCAATTATCTCTAGAACCTTTGTCAAGTGACCTACCTCAGTATTCCAATTCTACTCCCTTCCTTCATCAGCCCTCGGCCTGTGACCTAGTTATTTTTGGGTGTTAACAATTACCCCCTTTTTGTACTGTCGTATGGCTGCGAGGACGTTACTGATAGCGCAAAAACCCTTTGACATGACTTAATGTGATCGTTTGAAGCGACTAGCCTTCCGTTTCGCGATACTTGGCGTTTCTCTTTGCGCGGGATAATAGGGATGCGCAACAGTTCCCAAGGTTTACGAAAACATAAATAGCAATAGCCACGCAAGACTATTCACTTCTCTTGAAATGTTTCGCTTTCCTTTTTTAGTTTCTTCATCTCCATTGTTATCACCACTTCCTTCTACCTTGTCTTCACATTCAGACTCTCAAAATCGTGAACACAGCTATGGTGGAGATGTTCTTCTTCCTCTGGTCCATCTTTGGCAACCATTCCCTCTGAAGTCTCCCCACAAGATATCCTTGTTGGCGTTTCAGGCGGCGTTACAGTGCGGCCTACTACCTCTACTATCCGCGACGGCTTTAACTCCTTCAAACAAACCTTCAACGCTTCAGCTTGTCCCGACATACCAATCACCCAAGATTGGTTCATCGTTGACGCCAAGGTGTCAGAAACCAGGGGTTGGGCCAAACCCACCGAAGACTACCATGCCTGGTTCGATAGGATCCATCCTGTCAAGAAAGATGATTGGAAAGTGTGGGGCCTTTGTGACATGATTGCTCTCTCTACCTTCGCTATTCCCCCTAATTTTGACGTTCTTTTGCCTCTCTTGGGCTTCTGGTCTTCTAACTTCAATGCCTATATATTCCCTTGGGGCATGGTAACCCCCACCATTATGGACGTAGCCGTCATCACTGGCCTACCCGGATTTGGCCGAAGCGTCCATCCTGTAAGATTACCCAGGAAGGTGAACTTAGGCCATGTCCATGCTGGAGGGGTTTACTCAAAATTTCTGATTGCAAATTCTAAGTCTGACGCCAATATTACCGACGAGGAATACATTGCTTTCCTTATGTACTTCTTTTGCAGATTCTTCTATGGCAATGCCTCTGCCGATGTCGTCCAAGAATTGCAGCCCTTCGTCGCCTTGATGGCCATTGGGGAAGTTTACGCCTGGGCCCCTTATTTTCTTGGCGAGCTCTACCGAGAAATCCAAGTCATGCTCGACTACAGCCGGGTTTCCAATATTCAAGGCCCTATGTGGTTTCTTAAGGGTTGGGCCACTCTCTATTTCCCTCATATTCTATCGGTTGGACTGACTATCCCTAAGTCACCGACCACTAAGTGGTTGGGCCCTCAACTCTCAACTACCCCCTGTCATCGGCTAACTGCGGTTCAAATTATGAAGGAATTTTTGTAGACAAATGTTGCTGAGATGACGTGGTGTCCTGTGCTGGACAGGAGGTGTGGTCCTACCTGGATCTTTGCTCCTCAAAGAAAAGAAGATTGGCTTTCTCTCTCTCAGAGCGTAGCACTGCTCGTGATTATTGGTGGTCCGCTCTAGTATCCAGGGACTTTCCAATTGGCTATCTGGCTACCTCCCGTTACAACAAGGTCCTCGCAGGGTATTATTATCCAAACTTTGTCTGTAAACAGTTCGGGTTGATGCAGCATGTCCCTCTGCCTTACCGACCTCTGGATGATCCTCGCCGTCGGGAAGGTTTGACCGATGGCCAGGTGTGTAAAATGGTCACTGGAAATTACTACAAGGTCACCGAGAGTGTGTGGGCCTACTACGAGGTGTGTCCAAGGGAAACCAATGCCTTTACCAATTGGTGGCTTGGTGTTAACGACCTAGTCTTCCCTCGGGCGCTTGGTGATTATCTTTCCAAGCACCTCGATCATCATCACGCAACTCCAGCCCCCTTTTCAACACCTGCCAGTACCAGCAGCGTTCCTGCTATCGTTGATAAGACACCTAGGCCTCCTACTTCCATTCGACGGCCATCCACTCGGCCCCAACCAGCCGCAGGTATGTCTTCTGTTCTCCGTGGTACACTCGTTATTTCCTCCCCTTGCTTTTCCTCTTATCTCATCCTCGCCCTCCTTCTAACTGTAGGGTCTTCTGCTGATCGTAATCTGGAAGAAGATGATGATGATGCTCCCATTACCTTCAGGCGATCGTCTACTCGGCGTGCTCCAACAGACTCTCCTTCGCAACTAGCGGCCAAGAGGGCTGATGTGGTGGCAGAAGACACCCCTCGTCGCTCTAAGAAATTCACAGTATGGTGTTTTCCGCTCTCCTTTTTCTTATTTGCTGGCGCCTTAGATCTCTCTCATAGTTATTTTGGCCTGCAGACGACCGATCCCCCGGTTTCGGATGCACCTTTGATTACAATTCATTCTCCTTCTCTTCCTCCTCGATCAGATCCCAGAGTCAAACTCAAGTAGTTCCCCCTTCAGGAGAAGAATTACAGAAACTGAAGGATGCCCTCTGGGGACGAATTGTTACTGATCCTACCCAGCTCTCAGATCTGAGGTCTCTATCTTTCAGGCTATCTTCCTCGGATAATATGTCAACGCAGAGGAGGGAGACCCTAAGGGACATAGCCTATCGACTTCCGGAGATTTCTCGGGACTATTCGGCATCCTACGCTGCTCAGGATGCTGCCCAACAAGCACTAGATTGCCTGAATGCCCTACAGGCAGAGAAGAAGATGTACCTCTCAACCTACGGTGAGAAAGAAGCGGGACGCCGATCGGTGCTAGCCGAGGAGGAGATGACCAGACGCCGAATTGAGGAGATTGAGTCCCTTCAAATAGGGCTCCATATAGAATTGCAGGTTTTACGTCCTCAGTAGGAAGAGGCGACCAAAAAACTAGCCTTAGTCACAGCAGATCAAGCTCGCTTATACAGTCAGAGCAAGCCCTTAGATCAACGCATCAAGGAAGTAGAGTCTCAAAAAGGGGTCTTCCTCTATGACAAGGAGCACAGCCAAAGGGAAGTGTTATCTGCAATAACTTCCTGGGAAAGGCTTCGTATCCGCTTGTCAAACTCATCCACCACTGCACCTGCTTCAGCTATCCTCCCTTCTGGTCAGGAGGTGTCCGAATCTGTGGAGGGGGAAGGCTCTACCGCAACGAAGGAGTAGCCTGTTCTCGTACTTAATTTGTTTTTCCACTAGGCCGACGGTGTGTGGCGAGCCACTATGACAATTTTCTTTATATAGTTACCAATTTTCTTTCCCTTGCATACTTTCCCATAGAGTAGGATAATATGCTTTGAGATATTTGCCATTGATTTTTGTTTCGAACTCTTCGCCGTCGAACGTGATCAAACGGTATGCCCCACCGTCGTATACTTCACTTACAATGTAGGGCCCGCCCCAATTAGGGGACCACTTGCCAAACTGAGGATCTTTCCTCCCAAGTGGAAGAATAGTATTCCACACGAGATCACCCTCAACAAACTTCTTTGGCTTGACGTGTTTGTTGTAGGCTGGGGCCATTTTGGCTTTGTTCATCTCAATTCTGCTGAGGGCAGCCAGTCTGTCATCGTCCACCGAGTCCAACTCCATTAACATGGCTTGTTGGTATTCATCTACGCTGAGGGCATGCTGCCGAGCCACCCTTAATGATGCCACACTGATTTCCAATGGATTTGTGCCATTACCATATACACATCCTTTCTTTTGAGGCATCGCAACAACACCCCATATAGGTCGTCCCCTATCAGAATATACTTCAATGCCCTTTGCGTAGTCTTGAAGTCATTGTCAGCCGTTGGATTGCGGAGGTACTCCGTCAATACCCCGATCCAAGCATTGGCAGGGTCCTCCTCGGCAGGAACTAAGGCATCTTGTTGCCATACCTCGACCACTGACCTCTTGTAACCCGAGGCTTGTTGGGCTAAATCGTTTGCCTCTTGGTTCTCGCTTTTGGGGACATACATGATGACGGCATCGGCGAACAACTTCAACAAGTTATGCGCCGAAGCTCGTAATTGTTTAACCTTCGTGTTCTAACACTTGTATTCCCCAGTGTTTTGCTTGATCACCAGTTCTAAATCCCCCTTGATTTCCACATATTGAGCCTTCATGGAGGCCAGGATATCAAGTCCCATGATCAAGGCTTCATACTCGGCCTGATTATTGGAGGCTTGACCGCCTATCCTGCACATGAATCTCCACATTTGACCACAGGGACTGGTGATGACTACTCCAATGCTTTCCCCTGTTTGGGTACTCGATCCATCAAACATGAGCACCCAAGGCTTTAGGCCCAGATAGTTGATAGACTCGGCTGGGGTGTTGTGTATTTCCATGCAAGGGTGTAGAGCCAGGAAATCGGCCAAGGCTTTCCCTTTGACGGCTCTTAACGGCATGTACGTCAAAGCAAACGCATTTAACTTAGTGGCCCACTTGACAAGTCTTCCCTAAGAAGATATCTGATAATATCCACTTTGCACACAACCCAAACTTCCTTGGGTAATACGTAATATTCCAATTTAGTACATGCATTAAACAAGGACAAACAAAGCTTCTCAATAGGAGAATATCTAGCCTCAGCTTCATTAAGGATCCTGCTGAGATAATGTATAGCGCGCTCGATGCCACTATCATCATCTTGGGCCAATAAGAAGCCGATGGCTTGAACTTCGGCCACTATATCACTACAAAAAAAAACGTTGTTAGCGAGGGACATTAGCGAGGGAATAATGGTCCCTCGCAAAAACTGGTAATAGCGACGGAAACTGCGACGGAATTGGCTCTGTCGTTTATTTCTGGAATTAGCGATGAAATTTAAGGTAATAGCGACAGCCAGTTCGTCGCTAATTGTTGGGCGGGAAAAATCAGATCAAACTGCACGCCACCCAAAGACTTTTGGCGATGGAAATAAAGATTCCTCCCAAACCCATGTGACCGTTTCAGAATTTGGGAATTTGTTCAACCATTAGCGACGGACTAGCCATCGCTAAATCCCTCGCAATTTTTTTAAACTTTTTTTTACTTAAATCTGTGTACCCTCAGCAACAAACTCACTCTTCTTTCTCACTCACAACACCCTCACTCTTCCTCTCTCCTCTTCACCCTTCCTCTTCCCTTCCTCTTCCTCTACGTACTCTCCACCACCACACAACCACCGCCATCACCACCACACAACCAACCTGCGACCTACTCTCCCCTTCCTCTTCCTCTTCCTCTTCCTCTACTCTCTCTCTCTCACCTACAAACCCTAACCCACCACCACCACCACCGGAGCTCCTCTTCCTCTTCCTCTTCCTCTTCCTCTCTCTCTCTCTCTCTTACGATTTCCCCTTTCCCTCTTCTTCTCTCCACCTTCTTCCACCACACTACCACCACACAACCACCACCATCACCCACGACACCACCACCATGAACTCCTCTCTCCACCTACGAATTCCTCTTCTCTCACCTATACGAATTTCTTTCATCTTTCTCTCTTCTTCTCTCCACCTTCCACCACCACCACAACCACAAAATTAATAATATAATATAATGTTCATTAATAATATAATAATTTTTTGACAGCATTAATCATAAATATATAAAAAAAACAAGCCATTCAGCACTAAACACATGTCAGTCAGTATTTGAAAAACTGCACAAATTTTGAGGCAGTCATTAGCGAAGGAATTAGCGAGGGAAAATTCCCTCACTAATTAGTGAGGGATTCAAATTCCCTCGCTAATACTATTAGTGAGGAGGGAATTCCCTCACAAAGGGCCATTAGCGACAGATTTAGGTCATTTTGCGAGGGAAATTTCCCTCGCTAATGACCAGTTTTTTGTAATGTATATAGCTTCAGAGGTTTCCCTGGCTGCGGCGGTACTAAGACAGGAGGATTAGTCAAGGCAGCCTTGATCTGGTCAAAGGCCTCCTGTTGCTTGGCTCCCCATATCATTTCCTCAAGGTTCTTTATCCTCAATAAGGGTGAGAAAGCTTTCATCTTTCCAGTCGAGTTAGAGATAAATCTTGTTAGGAAGTTTATCTTGTCTAATAAACTCTGCAGCTCCTTCTTGGTTCTAGGGGTTCTTGCCTCCAGGATAGCTCGAGCTTTGTTCTTGTCCACTTCAATGCCTTGGTTGTGCACCAAGAAGTCTAGAAAATTGCCTGCGGACACTGGTGTGTGAAAAAGATGTGCAAGTATACACAGTCACAAACAAGTAGTATAAAAGATCCAACCCACAGGGATTGGATTAACTCTTGTATGTTTAAGAAGATAAAAATTAGTGCAGCTACACTACTCACAAAATTGGGATGATGGTGCAAAGTAAACAGAATGTAAATAAGTAATAAAATGTAGAGGAAATCAGTTGAGAATCATAGTTGAGATGCCTTCACTAAATAATTCACTTTTGAGAGTTTGTGTGTTTATGTGGTGCAGGTGCATTGAGTGCAGCTGCATCAGTTTGTTCCTTTCAGCTACTTTCTTCAGAGTTTCATTACAAGCTTCCTATGTCTAGGCTTGCTAAATAAGTTCACTCCTGCCTTTGAAGTATCCACTGCATCACCCTAAGGACTAAGTTATCCTATGTCTAGGACTTAACATGGTTTTAACAAAGCTTTCTTTATTACACAAATTAACAAAGCCTTCATTAAAACACTCACCCTTCTTAGTTCTTGATTTCTAGCTATAAACCATGTCTGTGAATATAACTCTTATTCTAAGCGATCAACCTTAAAATAAGATGGATGTAGTATAACACAAGAACCAAAATGCATACAACACTTAAAAGCACAATAACTTACTCAAAAGCTCATTATAAAGTTAGAACATCTCAACCAAAAAGGTTTAGCTCATAATATGCATTGCAAGCCAAAGATAAATGGAATAGAACATGTTGATAAAATGGAAAGTACAAGAGATATCAATAGGGTAGAGATTGAAGTACTCTTGCATAAGTTTTCCCAGCAGTGCAGATGCACTGATTTCCTACACCTAACTAAGATGAAGAAGTGAAGGGAGAAGTCGTCGATTCCTTCCTTACCTTCTTGCAAACTAACTACTAACTTAAAACTATAAAAAGAAATAAAATACAAGAAAGGAAATGACTATAGACTATAATGGAATGTGTATGAATTGTTTTCAAGTGAGAAGTGGAAACCTTTATATAGCCTTGGAGGTTTCCTTCAAGTGAGGGTTTGTTTGGGGATCAAGATAACCAAAGGAGGCTTAACCATGGTTACTTTTCAGAACATGGATAAAGGCAATTGAGTCCAACACTCAACCTCAAAGAGAGGTCCAATCGTGGAACGCCATGTGTCCTCTATGAGTGATCCTTCATGATGGTCTTCTATTGTGGGTGCCTCCTCTTGCATGTTGGCATGTGCCTCCATGTGACTTGTGACTGAGCATGATGTCATAGAGATGTTTATGCATTGGAATGAATTGAGGTGCTTCCAATGTGGGGTTATCTGTCTTTAGCGCAGGATGGTGCAGATGCACCTTAGTGCAATTGCCCTGTTGTAAATATATCTAGTGCAGATGCACTGTTGTTAATGCTTTTAGTGCAGAGGCACTGTTGTTTTCCTGGTGCTGGTGCATCAACTGTAGGTGCACTGAACAAACACATCAAACATACCAATATACATACAAAACACTTTAAATCATTACATAACCCTCTTTGAAACTTAAAAGGTTGTTATCTTACTCATACTACTATATTTAACACATATTACATTTGATTTAAAGCAATTAGTTATGTTTAGATGCATAAATAACTCTATTTAAAATAGAGTTATCACACCCCCAAACTTAAACCATTGCTTGTCCTCAAGAAATGACAAAAAGAAAATACAAAAAAGATTTTCATGTTTAAGAAGAACAGATTAGCTCATATCTTTTCAAAGAATGGTGACTTTTGCAGTGAAATTTATTTTCAGAATATTTTGTCTTGGTGCCTTTGAATTCCCAAACATCCAAAGTTATTTAAAACTCATTTATGTGAGTGTGTGCCCCACTGAGAATCAATCAGTTCCAAAACTAAGTAAAATGTTTCTCTTAGCCTTTGGAAGATTTTAGATCACCTTTGGTCAAAGCAAAACGTGTTTCAAACCATAGACTTGACTAACAACATTTTTAAGACTTGGGGGGCTTTAAGCACAACTAAGGACTTTGGTTGAGTATTTCAAAACTGTTGAGTCAATGTGTAACACCCACTTTCTACCCTTTTATTTTAATTAAGAAAATCAGAGTTCAAAAATCATTTTTCGATTTCACCACGAGGGTGTCACACATACGTCAAAATAAAACCTCAAGTCTCAATTAAAATAGTACGTCGTCAAAGGTGCAATACATAGCACTCCACAATAGGGAGACCTCAAAACATCGAAAACTACGTCGTAAAATCCAACGACAACGCAGCGGAAAAGTAAATCAACCCATCAACAGTATAAAAATCTAAGTACATCAGCAAAGCATCAAATACATCCCCTCAGGTGCTACGTATCAGAGCATGACGACTCGACTCAAGAAGTGAAGCTAAGGCCTTCACTGGGAATCACCTGCACGTTACCAACACGGGGGTAACATTCAAACAGGAAAGGGTGAGCATCATTTCAATCCATATAATAGAAAATATGATAAGTACTAATCGTAGGCTACACTAAACACTCACATCACAATCATCATTCACATCACTTACAATAACTCATCTCATGTCATGTAGGCATATGAAATGCAACCCACTCGCGGGCATATGCATGAGGTACCTTTTCACAAACGTCGCTTAGCCCTTAAGGCCTCATCGTCACTTAGCCACATGGGCCTCAAAACGTCACTGGGTTTATGCATATGGGGCATGAGACACTATGACATGCACCACTCACAAACACACACATACACAAATACCCAAAATCATAGTCAACTATGTGACCCGTCACTTACCAGTTTGCTCACACGAAGCACTGCACCTGTTAAATTCACAATCAACACACAACGTCACTTGGCCCTTTAGACCTTAACATCACTTAGCCTTTCGGGCCTCAAACATCACTGGGTTTTCATCGTCACTTATACAATAAACATCATCAGCTCAAACAATAGCCACTGAGGGCAAAAACGTCATTTACTAGCCACCAAGGGCATCATCGTCATTTACATGTCATTATAATTAATATTAGCCACTAAGGGCAAAACAGTCATTTACACGTCATTATAAAATAATTTGAGCCACTAAGGACAAAAACAGTCATTTATACGCCATTATAAAATCATATGAGCCACTAAGGGCAAAACAGTCATTTAACTAGCCACTAGGGGCATCATCGTCAAAATCATCATTTTGACACTAAGTCGTTAAAATCACTGTTCGTACGCAAAAGAGAGTTTTTAAAGACATCAAAAATATCTTTTCCCTGTCACAGCAACGATCACCGGGAACGGCCACTTGGGGCGCCCCAGCAACCTTCAGAAATAATAAGTCTTTATTTTTAAAAATGGTACACGCAGATGGACAACTGAAAATGCTTCACAACGCTTTTTGAATCGTTCGAAACGGATGTCTGAGTCAAAAGATACAGTGAAAACAGTTTTTGAAAATATTTTGGGACATCCTGAAAACTGGCGCCATGGGCGCTCAGCGCCCAGGCACCTGGCGCCCAGCAAGGCGCAACACAAACATGGGCGCTCAGCGCCCAGCGCTGGCACCCAGCGCCTCAGCGCAACACGCAACGCAACACACACGGGCGCCCAGCGCCTTGGCGCAACACAGGAACACGCGCACACGACGCTCAGCGCCCAGCGCTACACA
The DNA here is from genome assembly GCA_039519185.1 of Astragalus membranaceus. Lineage (NCBI taxonomy): Eukaryota > Viridiplantae > Streptophyta > Magnoliopsida > Fabales > Fabaceae > Astragalus > Astragalus membranaceus. Next base: position 54,968,180 of record CM076854.1, on the reverse strand, counting down.
CGGACGCACGCACACGGGCGCTCAGCGCCCAGCGCTGGCACCCAGCGCCCAGCGCTCCAGCCACACACGCCCAGCAACACGCACAGCGCCCTTGGCGCCCAGCACAGGGCGCCTGGCGCCCAGAAACAGTGCCAGCACCAGATTTTTGCCAAAATTTCAGCACAAAACATTAGTTTTCTCAAAATTTTTCATATGATCAACCCAAAATTCCAACCACCAAAAAATCAAACTTTATTTTAAAATGATCAAAATTCTATTGGGCACCACACACACATCACCATGGCGCCCTAGGCGCTCATACCCTCAAACACCTCATATGCGAACACCATCAACATCCAATACCATCATCATCAAATTAATCGCATAAATCACATAATAATCGTGTCTCTATTATAATTCACATGCGCATACATGAAGTGCATATATATTGAAAATTAACATCAAGCATATCAAGGCTACATCAAGAACAACATCAACATATCAAGAACATCAAGAACAACATCAACATATCAAGAACATCAAGAATAGGGCATGCATCAAGGATCTAGTCCAACAACCTAGATTAAGACCTATCATGGAATTCTATTAGATGGAAGGATAGAGCTCCCCTAACCTCGTATTCGAAGAGTAGGAGCCTCCGAGACGATCACGAACGGAACTACGACAACGGAATCACGCTTCCTCTCTTCTCCTTGGAGCTTGCGACTTGCTCTTCTCCTCTTCTCCTCACCATGGCGCGCCTCTCCTCTCTCTATCCTCTTTCTCTCAATTTCGTAAAAGCCACCCAAAAACCCTAACCCCTCTAGGCGCCTCTTCGCATATGACTAGATTCATGGGCTTGGGCTTCTCACTTAAGCCCAAGTCCATCTAATTTAGCACCTCCACCTTCTAATACCACCTACACATATTAATATAATTTCGTATAATTAAATTATATCCAATTAATTAAATTAAATTCCTAAGTACTTAATCAAATGAATTAATTAAATATTTTAGGGTGTTACAACTCTCCCCCACTTAGAATATTTCGTCCTCGAAATTCACCTGTCAACGCCAACAGTCTCCCTCTAAGGCCACCTAGACAACTAGTGCTATCAATCATGCTGATTACTATTGCTTTGATTACCGGCGGTAAGTGCTTGGGCGGCCGTCCCTCCTACTTGTTCAGCCAGGTAACTTCAAGCAGTACTAATCAGAGTCACTCTCTACACCGCCGCGCTACTCTGATAAACTAGCTCGCATTCTACCCCACTCATCTACCCTTAAGGATAACAAAATACTTCAATCATCACAGCATCACAACGAAACTCACCGGGCGCACAACAGTCGTACCACAAGCCTCATAATTTAGCAACATGACAACAACATCAACGAACAACCTTGCCACTCAGGCGACACCAACAACTAAAATTGCCACTCAGGCGACATCCACGACTAAAATTGCCACTCAGGCGACCTCAACAACTACAATTGCCACTCAGGCGACATCCACGACTAAAATTGCCACTCAGGCGACCTCAACAACTACAAACCAACAGCAAAGCAACATCATCAATAACAATATAGCTTGGGCCATTCGGCAGTACCCAAGGCAATACCAAAACATCAACATTATTAACGAGGCAACCACACACAACAACAAAGCAACAATGCGGAGACAACTCCGGGACCAACAATCCTATAATCAACAACACATCAACAATTTCAGGCACCAAAGCGCCGACACTGCAACAACGACTTGGGACACTAGCCACCGACGACACAACAACAATTTAATTCGACCGACACGCTAAAAAATCAACGACACCAGAAACAGTCAATTTGCCTTGAAATTAGAATATTCAGTTAGGCCTCTGAATAAGCTTTCCAAAACATTTTAGTTTACTCAAATCGGACTCCTGGGTCAAAAGATATTGCAAAAACATTTTTCCGTTACAATGACAGCATAAACTAAGCAACGCAGGAAATTCCAGCACTCACACATAAACTTCAAAAATGTATTTACCCTATCAAACGACATCGGAATTCAGCAAACAACCCCTCTACGGAAAACTTACGGAGGCTAGTTTCTGGCTATATTTTTAGAATTTCAAACTGATGAGTTGAACAGCACAGTTTTCACAAACAAGGCAGCTGGTCCAGAAAATGGGGCAGCGACAGTGTCCAAAGTTGTGACTCTTCTACAATGCCCAAAACAAACCCAAATAACACGAAACTTCAGCCTAAACAGTAAATCATTTTGTCTAGTTTTCAAAGAAATTGGATTCATTCGAAAAGGAGTTCATTTGAAAACACCACAATCAAAACACTGACTCTATGTCCAGACGGTCCCCAGAATTTTATCCTAACTTGCGAAGCCCATAACTGGAGCTATACTACTCCAAATGCGACCAAACCAAAGCCAAAATGACAAGCGTTCAGTCTAGTTTCTAAAATTGTAGGTTATATGATTTATCAACCAGTAAAACAGTCCCAGTTTAGCCGAAGGTTAAACCTACCCAGAAAGTGCCTACACAGTGAGCTTAGCAACAAATCAAGCATCTAAGCAGCCACAAATTCAGCCATCAAGCATAGTTTAAACTCCCCAATAATCATACACTAACCAATTAAAATACATCAATCACTTCAACACACTCGCTATGTAATTTACGAGCAATACATATTCCACATAAATCAAACAATACTTAGAGCACGCCAATATTTCTTAACCAATTTAAACATCATAGAGCACACAAGGTTTCATACATACTAATACATTTTTGCTCCCAAAGAAACCCAATAATAGTTTTCAAAATCGTGATCAAATCATTTTTGACAAGATTTTCAAAACCCACACCACCACAAGTCGCTACTCCTTTTTAAAATAAAACCAATTAGAGAAAAAGGTCATTTTTCCAATTCCACAAAACTTCGACACCTACACTTCCTTCATTTAAAATCCTAAGTCCAAAATAATTCATTTCTTTCAATTTCTACAACAACAACACCTACGTTCCTTCGTTAAAGTAGATTTCATCACCAATATCAGTTTCCAACCGTAAAATTGTCCATTTGACTTTTCAAAAACAATTTCAAAGTTGTTCGTTTCAGATCACAAAATTACACAGCACATGACATTAGTGCCGCTAAAATAAAACGGTTTTCAAAAACATCAATAATCAAACAGCAACACTAATCCTTAGAAAACAGTACAATATTTCCAGCTAACAGCAACAGTAGCGTAATGGTACAATAACCCAACTACGTAACAATAAACAAACAGCAATGGCAATAACACAGTATTTACTTTGCAGCACAACAGTAACTTAATTTATAGCAGCAGCAATCGCCAAAAGCACATAAGCACAACAACAGGGTCAAAATAAAAGTCACAACCAAACGACATAGGGTTCACACGGAGCACAACATAGCAAACAGCACACAATACCAGTAGGGGCGTCTCCCCCACTAGTTTACTTACCACTAGCAACTCTTGGCTTACCTGCAATACAAATATTGGTCAGCACTTAAAAGACAACAGTTGGTCGTACACCGACACAACGACTCGACGACTTGGCCGGACGGACCAACCATTGCTCTGATACCACTAATGTAACACCCCCTTTCTACCCTTTTATTTTAATTAAGAAAATCAGAGTTCAAAAATCATTTTTCGATTTCACCACGAGGGTGTCACACATACGTCAAAATAAAACCTCAAGTCTCAATTAAAATAGTACGTCGTCAAAGGTGCAATACATAGCACTCCACAATAGGGAGACCTCAAAACATCGAAAACTACGTCGTAAAATCCAACGACAACGCAGCGGAAAAGTAAATCAACCCATCAACAGTATAAAAATCTAAGTACATCAGCAAAGCATCAAATACCTCCCCCCAGGTGCTACGTATCAGAGCATGACGACTCGACTCAAGAAGTGAAGCTAAGGCCTTCACTGGGAATCACCTGCACGTTACCAACACGGGGGTAACATTCAAACAGGAAAGGGTGAGCATCATTTCAATCCATATAATAGAAAATATGATAAGTACTAATCGTAGGCTACGCACTAGAGCAATCAGCATCCAAAACACTAAACACTCACATCACAATCATCATTCACATCACTTACAATAACTCATCTCATGTCATGTAGGCATATGAAATTGAACCCACTCGCGAGCATATGCATGAGGTACCTTTTCACAAACGTCTCTTAGCCACATGGGCCTCAAAACGTCACTGGGTTTATGCATATGGGGCATGAGACACTATGACATGCACCACTCACAAACACACACATACACAAATACCCAAAATCATAGTCAACTATGTGACCCGTCACTTACCAGTTTGCTCACACGAAGCACTGCACCTGTCAAATTCACAATCAACACACAACGTCACTTGGCCCTTTAGACCTTAACATCACTTAGCCTTTCGGGCCTCAAACGTCACTGGGTTTTCATCGTCACTTATACAATAAACATCATCAGCTCAAACAATAGCCACTGAGGGCAAAAACATCATTTACTAGCCACCAAGGGCATCATCGTCAAAATCATCATTTTGACACTAAGTCGTTAAAATCACTGTTTGTACGCAAAAGAGAGTTTTTAAAGACATCAAAAATATCTTTTCCCTGTCACAGCAACGATCACCGGGAACGGCCACTTGGGGCGCCCCAGCAACCTTCAGAACTGAAAATGCTTCACAACGCTTTTTGAATCGTTCGAAACAGATGTCTGAGTCAAAAGATACAGCGAAAACAGTTTTTGAAAATATTTTGGGACATCCTGAAAACTGGCGCCATGGGCGCCCAGCGCCCAGGCACCTGGCGCCCAGCAAGGCGCAACACACACACGGGAGCTCAGCGCCCAGCGCTGGCACCCAGCGCTTCAGCGCAACACGCAACGCAACACACACGGGCGCCCAGCGCCCGGCGCCTTGGCGCAACACAGGAACACGCGCACACGGCGCTCAGCGCCCAGCGCTACACACGGACGCACGCACACGGGCGCTCAACGCCCAGCGCTGGCACCCAGCGCCCAGCGCTCCAGCCACACACGCCCAGCAACACGCACAGCGCCCTTGGCGCCCAGCACAGGGCGCCTGGCGCCCAGAAACAGTGCCAGCACCAGATTTTTGCCAAATTTCAGCACAAAACATTATTTTTCTCAAAATTTTTCATATGATCAACCCAAAATTCCAACCACCAAAAAATAAAACTTTATGTTAAAATGATCAAAATTTTATTGGGCACCACACACACATCACCATGGCGCCCTAGGCGCCCATACCCTCAAACACCTCATATGCGAACACCATCAACATCCAATACCATCATCATCAAATTAATCGCATAAATCACATAATAATCGTGTCTCTATTATAATTCACATGCGCATACATGAAGTGCATATATATTGAAAATTAACATCAAGCATATCAAGGCTACATCAAGAACAACATCAACATATCAAGAACATCAAGAACAACATCAACATATCAAGAACATCAAGAATAGGGCATGCATCAAGGATCTAGTCTAACAACCTAGATTAAGACCTATCATGGAATTCTATTAGATGGAAGGATAGAGCTCCCCTAACCTCGTATTCGAAGAGTAGGAGCCTCCGAGACGATCACGAACGGAACTACGGCAACGGAATCACGCTTCCTCTCTTCTCCTTGGAGCTTGCGACTTTCTCTTCTCCTCTTCTCCTCACCATGGCGCGCCTCTCCTCTCTCTATCCTCTTTCTCTCAATTTCGCAAAAGCCACCCAAAAACCCTAACCCCTCTAGGCGCCTCTTCGCATATGACTAGATTCATGGGCTTGGGCTTCTCACTTAAGCCCAAGTCCATCTAATTTAGCACCTCCACCTTCTAATACCACCTACACATATTAATATAATTTCTAATAATTAAATTATATCCAATTAATTAAATTAAATTCCTAAGTACTTAATCAAATGAATTAATTAAATATTTTAGGGTGTTACACAATGCACTATCTTTATTTTTTGTGGTTCTTTTCTTGGGGCAGATGCACCTAGGTGCAGTTGCATTGGGTATTTTTGTGAAGTGCAGATGCACTGAATTTTTTGTAACGGTGCAAGTGCATTGAATGCAGCTGCACTTGATACTACATTTCAAGACTTGTAGCATATATATGGCCCTCCTCACTGACCTCCTTATGCATACTTTTTTTTCTTTGGTTTGATTTTCTTTTCTTCTTTTTCTTTCTTTTCTTTTTGCATTTTTGATGTTTTTCTTTTCTTTCAAGCCAAGTGCACTATTAGAACAGGTTCAGTTAATGACTTAGGCAAATATAGCTAGTTATAACATTTTGAACTCTTTTGTAGTGATTTTAGAAACCTATTTGTATTGACTACTCTAAGTTTCTTATACTCAGCCTTAGTATTCATGGAAACTCCCCCAAACTTAATTCTTTATGCTCTTCTATATTTTTAGAAAAAAATTGGCCTTGACCTTAGCTTTCTAAAAATTCCTCTTGCATCAGATAGTTTTTCAAATAGCAAGGTTCTTTTCAAAACTCAGTTTTGATGGGTCAAAGTAATAATAAAATTGATCATTTTGGGGAAAACAAGGCTTCTTTTCTTTTTCTTCTTTCATCATTTAAAATTCAGTTCAAAGAAAGCATTTGGCTAAGTTTATGAAAAAGAATCAAAGCTGATCATGCTTCAAAAACTATCAGATCCTATTTTCAAAAACAATCAGATCCTATTTTCAAAAACAATTTTGATGCACCTCAAACTAAAGCTTATGCAACTAATGTTTTTGTAAAACAGTTTTCTGAATTTTCAAAAGAAGTTTTGTTGATTGCATCATTTTAAATTTTGAAATTAACTACTCACAAATAGGCAAACAACAGCAAACAGACATACATAATTATTAAAACACACAAGCACATGCATATAGTTTTTAAAGTGCTTCTTCCCCCACCTTAAAGTTGAGCAGTGTCCTCACTGCTCCAAGTTGAGCCCAAAAAGTAATTGTGTTCAAAAATGGGGAAAGGGGTTAGTACATGTGGGATAGCAAAACATATAAGCAATAAAATAACAACATTAAAGTTTTACTCTTTCGTGGTTCCACTCTTGAGCCTTGAACTTGCTCTCTTGGGCTCCTGCTTGGCTTTACGCTTCTTGGCTTTTGGCTCTTTTGTCTTTGGTGCAGCTGCCTTTGGTGCAGGTGCACCAGTTGCCTTTGGTCTTGCAGGAACTTGGGGTGCAACTGTATCTGATGCAGCTGCATCAGACTGCACTGTTGCTGGTGTTTTGTTAGCTTGGTCATCTTTTGGCAGTGCAGATGCCTCAAATGCATCTGCACTGGACTGCAATGGTTCTTTTTCCTTTTCTACAGATTGTTCTCCAACTTCAACTTCAGCCTTTTTTGCTTGCTCTTTCTCAGTGGGTTGGTCTTTTTCAGTTGCCTCTTCCTCCATTGTGTCAGCACCAGTGGTTTCTTTGGTTATCTCCTTCTCATCAGGCCGGTCTTTTTCTTGATTCTTTTTAACACCTCCTTGACCCGGGTCTTTTTGCACAGCTTGCAAAACTTTAGCAGCTTGCTTGAAAAATTTCTGGGTATTTCCCAGTTCTTCTCTCCTTTTAGCAGCAAGTTCTTCCAAGACCGGCTTCACAGTGTCTTCCAAGACCAGCTTCACAGTGTCTTCCAAGACCAGCTTGTTCTTTGGAATGACTGTCACTGCAGGAATGTGCTGGGGTGCATTTGCACTAGGTGCAGATGCACTAGGTGCAGCTGCACCAGTTGTCATCTGTTCAGGATCTTCTTCCTGCTCCTCCTCAGAATTTGTTTTTGTCTCCTCTTCAAGGGTGGTTTCCTTAATAACCTGCAATTTCTCAAAAACAATGTTAGAAGGAACAGGGATTGGTCCAGTATGGGGTGTTGGATCTTACTTTTGAGTAGGGATGGGTGATGGTAATTTTCTGGTTGTTCTGTTTGGGTGGGTATGTGATGGTGGTTGGGTGGGTGTTGGTGATTTATGTGGTGATGGGGTATTATGGGGTGGGGTTGGTGTTTTGAGTGGGCTGTGTTCTGGACTCTGCTGTGCAGGTGCATTTAGGTGCATTTAGTGCATCTGCACCAATGGGTGATTTTGGTGGTGATGGTGGAGTGGTTTCTGGTTGAGTTTCTCTTGTTTTTGTGGCATACTTCCTTCTAGCCACAACCTCCATGTTCACTTCTTCTTCCTCAATGCTTCCAGACTCATCTTCTTCAACTTCTTTTTCAATGTCCTGTACTGCCTTTTTGGCTACAGGATCTTCTTCACTGTCCTCCATTTCTTCACTCATCAGTTCTGGTTCTTCCTCAACTATTTTCTTCTTCCCTTTTTGTGGTTTCTTAGTTACCCTCTTTCTTTTCAAATTCTTTTCCTTCTTACTTTCTTTCTCAACTTCTTCTTCTTCCATCATTTCTTCTTCCTCTCTTTCCTCCTCTTCTTCACTCTGAAATACCCAAGTTGGGAATACTGGGGTTTCTATTTGTGATGGTACCTGAGAGATTTCCATTAACCTGAGCTGCATCCATTCATGTTGTTCTTGCTGGAATTTCCAAACTGCCTGGTGCTTTTGCACCAAGTCTTGCACTAGGCTACTTGGTTCCTTCATAATCTTAGTTCTTTCCTTCATCTCAGCAGATATTGGTCCAGGTGGATACTTCCTCTGTTGCTGTTCACTAGTACTAATTTTAACCCCTTGCTTCATGCACAGTTCAGTGATCAAACATGGAAACAAAAGAAATCCTTCTTTCTTTGTTGAACAATCCAAAATTTGCTTATTAATTATTCTTCCTATATCCACATTGTCATCAGTTAAGATTGCATCCAAATGGATCAATCTATCTATAAAAAGTGTGTATGTGTGTGATGTAGGAAGAATGGAGCAATCAACAAAGAGATACCAGTTGCCTAGTTCAGGGATAATGTATCTACTTTTAAGTTTGAACTCTGTGTAAGTGATCTTATCCCATTTGGAATTCTTTACTGCTATCCTAGCTTTTACCCTTTCCATGTCTTTCCTCCCATATTTTTCCACTTTTTCTTCAAAATCAGTACCATTATAAAACAGATTATAATGATAATTAATTCTTTTTTCATCAAAGTAGACCCTTCTACCTCTAACTAAAGAGTGGTTCAGAATTTTACCTCCCTTATCATTTTGAATTCCTGAGTAGAACTCCCTCACAATTTGCTCCAAGTAAAATGCCCCGTGCTGTATGATAACTCTATTTTATATAGGTTATTTATGCTCCTAATACTTAAGTCAAGCTTACTTCTCAAGTAATTCTAGTACTTAAATATGTGAATATATGAATATTAGAGTAAATATAGGTTATAAGTCAATTCCCTAAAACTTGGGCATAGTCAATGCCTTTGTGAATATGTTTGATGTTGTGCTTTAGCGCTGCAGCGGTATGCTATCAAGGAGACGCTACAGTGTTATATGACGGCTGACCATTGAGATATTTGTGTGACCACTTGAGGACATGATGAGTCATCACCCTTATCTCTTCCTCCCAGCTGGATATTTTGACTTCCAAGTGGATACTAAATTACACTTGGCGCCTCCTAAATGGAACCCATGTGATAGTTGGTGTACTCCATCATTAGCACTTTTTGTAAAGTACTTTAAGGATAATATCTAAGTCTTATGATCATGATTTATTATTATTATTCTATTAAGGCTTAGTTAGTTTTTTAGATTAGATTAGATTACTTCAGGAGGTAAGAACATACGTAGACATAGTAGTTGTAACTTGGAAGAAGAACTTCTTATGACATAGTAGCTTTTCTCTATTGTTATACTACCTTTTAAGCTTTTATTTTTTAGCATAGTTTTCTAGTCTTCATTCAAGGTTATGCTCACGTCTCAACTTCATCCTTTGTATGCTACTTGGGATCATTGGAGTGTATCTTTTGCAACCACTCTTCTCTTGTCTTCATACGGTAATACATACTCTCTAGTTGTATTATGTTGATGGAACTTGTGATGAGCTAACTTTGTTGTGTCATACCCCAATTTTGTCCGGCTTAGGTCGAAACCCTAATTTTCCACTAAAACAAATAGTTTCAGAGGTGTGGCATTATTTTGAAAGATGAGAAGTGCTATGGGCATGAATTTTTGAGTCTTGAAAGGCATTCCAAAGTTTTTAAAATCATTTTTAGGGTTGGGATGCACTTCGGGGCAAAATTAGGGTTTTTTGGGCAAAAAGGGTATTTTGGTCATTCCACCCAAAAAGATAATTTCTCAGTAAAAATCACTGTGCAACTTTGGAGGAATTTATTTGGATCAAAATGAGTTGGGTCATATTTTTTATGCGCATGCATTGATAAATTTTTGCATAAAAAGTCAAACTTCAAAGAAAAGGGCAAAATGGGAATTTCCTTCAAGGTGAGGTATCAAATCAATTTTGGGAATGGTGGTATCATGGAATTTTGGGCCCAATGATTGATTCCTAGGATATGGCCCAAAGTGGCATGAATAATGTGGAATTATCATGAAAAGAATAATCAAAAATGGTAAAATAAGGAAGTGTCCTCATATAAGACAAAATGTACTATCTTTTGGCAAGCTTGCAAAAACTTGGGCACCAAGGCCTTATTTGCTCCGAATTTTCCAGCTATTTTTCACCTCATTTTGTGTTTCTTCAAGCCCTTGATCCATGTGAGTTGTATTCCTAGCCATTGATTAAAATTCTAGATCAAATCCTAGGCTATAACTTTGTGTACAAAACCCTAATTGCCCTTAACAATTTTTGTGCAACAAAAACTCCTAATTTTCGTGTATGTCCCCATTCCCTCTCCATTTTGTGTTTTCTCTCCACCCTCAATCCATGTGATAAGTGATCTCAACCCTCCATTCAAAATCAAAGTTCAATCCTAGAGCACCTCTCAAGAACAATGACCAAAATGACCCCTTTGCTTGGTGCCCAAGTTCAATTATTTATTTCCATTTTATTTTCAGCTGAATATTAATTCCCTTTTATTGCTTGATTACCATTTTAACCCTAGCCCTTCACCAATTCTTTAAATGCCCTCTCATTTCCACACATCACATTTTTTTCTTTTGCTCATTCTCTCCTACACTAAACCTAACACACAACTCTCTCCTCTCCTTCCCTCTCCTTGGCCGAACACCCCCTCTCCTCCTCCTCCCTCCATCTTTTTGTTTTCCTTCACCCAAACACTACCATTTCACCAAAAATCCATTCCTCCTTCACATACTTCCTCCAATTTCTCACCCAAAATTCAAGCATCATCATCTAGTGGTTTGGATCATCAAATTTGCGTGAGGTTCTTCTTGGGTTCTTTGAAGATTTGTTGATTTTCTCTAGTTTCTTTCTTCAATCTTACTTCCTAGCTTGGAGTTGAGGTATATTCCTAAAACCCTTGCATCATCTTCAAAATTTTAGCATCCAAAATGTAGATCATAGGTTAATTTCGCATAATCATCATCATCTTTGCCTTTTATTGTTTAAAGTTGAATTGATTGTTGTTATTGAATGAGAGGTGTGTTTCAAGCATTTTTACAAACACTTAGGGAGGTTTGGGTGTTTGAAATGCATCTCTCACTTGGAATAAATGGTGTGCTTGTGCATATTTCTTGTTTGCTTGCATGTTCATGAATAAAATTGTTGCTTATGGCTATTTTCATTTCGCATGTTAGGAAGAAATTAGGGTTTATATGATTTTGTTGCACTTCCTTGCTTAATCATGTGAATCCTTGCAAAAATGGATCTATGTTGCTTTGTGTTAATTTTTGTGTTCTTTTTATTAAATAAAATGTGGACCTGTGTTCCCTTTGGTTCGCATACTTATGATTAAAAATATTTTCAAGTTGATTTCGTTGTTGTTCTTTGCTTGATGATGTTTAATCTTGTTGTTAGTATTTCATTTTAGTGTTAAAGGTTATTTTGGTTGTTGGTTGATGATCTAGCAATATGATTCCCACTAGTGCCTAGTGCACCTTGATCTAAGTGGTGAAGATTGCTAGAAAGGACTCAATTTAGTTTATGTGTTCACTTATCCTTGTGTCTTAGTTTGCTTATTGTAAATTGTTGATGATAGGCAAGTTGATTCTCACTAGTGCCTAGTGCACTTTTCTCAAAGTGAGAGGATTGCTCTATGTGATTCAACTTAGTTGTGTGTTTATTTAATCTTTGTATTTTAATTTGCTTATTGTTAGTGGTTGATGATAGGCAAGTTGATTCTCACTAGTGCCTAGTGCACTTTTCTCAAAGTGAGAGGATTGCTCTATGTGATTCAACTTAGTTGTGTGTTTATTTAATCTTTGTATTTTAATTTGCTTATTGTTAGTGGTTGATGATAGGCAAGTTGATTTTCACTAATGCCTAGTGCATTTTGATTCAAGTGAGAAGATTGCTCTATGTGATTCAACTTAGTTATGTGTTTATTTAATCTTTGTATTTTAATTTGCTTATTGTTAGTGGTTGATGATAGGCAAGTTGATTCTCACTTGTGCCTAGGGCACTTTGATTCAAGTGAGAAGATTGCTCTATGTGATTCAACTTGGTTTTAATGTTCATTTACTTGTTCTTATACTCTAGTTTGATCATTGTTTATCGTTGATGATAAATCACATGACTCTCACTTATGCCTAGTGCATCATGTTCTAAGTGGTGAAGATGGTTTTAGATGATTCAACCTTCCCCTTTTATTTTCTTAATGAATAAAAGATGAGATAGTTAGGTTTATGGTTTAGGGTTCGTGGGGTATTGCAAGGGATGGGTTACCCAAAACCTTGATGCTCCCTCCTCTTTGATGGTGTTATTAGCCTTTGGGCACTTGTTCATAGTTTAACTAAGATCATTCTATGTCTATAATCAATAGTGTTCTCTTGTTCATGATGCCATTTAAATGTCTCGATTTAATTGTATGCCATTCCCTCCACTTGTATGACCTCCTAATGAAGACGTAAGCCTACTTGCTTGTTGTAGCATAGAGTCATTAGGGTAAATGCACTCCTTCCTACACACACACGCATTTGTTTTGAGAAATTCACCTTGCATCTTTGACAATCGAATCTTTGATTGTGTTGGCTTATTTAGTCTTAGTTGATGTTTGACATATGCATGATTACTTGATTATTGAATGTGTTTGAATTTTGAAACCAATCATTGATAATAACTTCACCCTTTTCCCAAAAATCTTTCAAACTCTTTGCTAACTAATGCAAGTCATTAGTGACTATCACTCAAAGCCTTGGCTTGTTTGATTGTCATGAACGCCATCAAGAGCTATTAGTAATGATCACTCAAAGCCTTTGCTTGCTTGATCATTATGAAAGCTCTTCCCATTTCCAAACCCTTTCAAAAACATTTTTATTAGAACTACGTCGCTTTGATTCCCATTTGGGATACGTAGGAGCGAGTCACGTTCTCGTCAAGCGCAGCAAATAAAAGTCATTTTTGCAACCATAAAAATTAGCATTTGCATAACAAAAAGAAAAAAGTCATTTTCATAACACAAAAAAAGAATCACTTTTGCAAACCAAGATCATTTTCAGAACAAAAACACTCTCCTTTCAAGAATCATTTTCAAACCCATTGTCGCTAGTGGCTAATCAGAACCTTTGTTCGTCTAGCCATTGGTAGCAATGTCTTTTTCCCAAAAGAACAACAAGTGGTGATCACTCATAACCTTTGTTAGATTGATCATTCGTGCCAATCAATCTCTTTCGAAAACCACTTTCAAAAGAGTAAATAAAAAACGAGTTGCTACTAATAGTCAATCAGAACCTTTGTTCGTCTGACTGGCGGTGGTGACTCTCATTTTCAAGAGTACTTAGCGGTGATTACCCATAACCTTGGTTAGTTTAATCATTCACTAAATGCTCGTCCTATTTCGAAAACTCACTAAAAAGACAAAAGACAAAAACCTTTTCAAAGAAAAGACAAACAAGAACTACGTAGCTTTGAATTCTCCATCGCACCGGGAGATACGTAGGAGCGAGAGGCTAACTCTCGTCAAGCGCCAAAAATAAAAATTTTCATTAAGTCTTCTCATTCCCTTTTCAATAAAGAAGCAAATTTAAGTATTTTCCAAATCAACACTTAAAACCACACGTTTAGTTAAAGGTTCCCTTTCGGTAGAAAGGAGGTGTGGGGTGCTAATACCTTCCCCATGCCTAATCGACCCCCGAACCCAAATTTTCCGGTTTCCAAAAGGCCATTGCTTTCCAAAAAAGGTTTTTTCAATGTTTTACCTTAAAAAATATTGGTGGCGACTTAATTGTTTTAAAAAGTTGTAAACGAAGAAAGATCCCCTCGGGGACTTTTTCGGGCGCAACAGCTGGCGCCTTCACTGGGGACGTTTCCTTTTTTAAGTGGGTCAAGCCTAATTAATTAAATGTGTGGTTTGTGATTTGATTTGGATACCTTTTTTTGCTTCTATCCCATTCGGTTTCCTTTTCTTTCTTATCATGTTGCGTGCACATGCATTTGTCTTTTTTCTTTTTTTTCTTCTTCTATGTTTACTTCCTATCTCTTCTTCTACTCCTTTTCTTTTTATATGCTTATGCTCATGCATTCTTCCAACCCCCATGTTCCCTTCTTCTTTGCTCCTTTTCTCCAAAGGTAAGTTCATGCATCTCTTCCCCATTCTATCATGTCCCCTCTTCTTGGCTCCCTTTCTTAAGGTAAGCAATACCCTTGTTGTTGATATCCTAGGTTAGTTTATTTGGTATAGAACCCTAGTGTAGACAACATGTTATTGCTTGCAATTGTCTGGACTGCTCTGGTTTTTATTTCAGGTGGGGTAGTGCTAGGGAAAACGCCCTTGACACACACTACACTTATCCCTTATGAATGCATGCTTTGAGTGGGACCATAACCCAGGTCTGCAGAAAACTTAGGAGAGTGGATTCGAGTAGTGAGAGCCCATCAGGACCTCTGTCCGTTCGGCTACTTGCGAAAGTTTCAACCAGAGTTGTGCTCTTTCATGATGCCTCACACCTAGCAGTTTGCTGCATTTGTGGGGAGTTTCATGAAAGGGACTGTGGCTCTGGTGACCTTTGTGAGGAAGTGAATAGAGCTACATGGGAAGATTACCCTTAAATTGCCCTAGATCGTAGGTTTCACCTCTTTTTAGGTCACAAGGGCTTTTCCAAATTGTGTGTTGCATTATTACATCTAGCTTAGCTCTTTTCCTTCAACAGTTTTCCAAAAAAAATCAAAAAGAACATATTTTTCCCTTCTCTTTCATAAATATCTATATGAGGTGGCACATAGGGTATACTGTCTCAAATTTTCAAACCACCATTTGTAAATATCTAATGACCACCTTGTTGTGAAAATTGGTCATTTCTTTGATTTTCAATAGAAAGTCTGGTTGTTTCTTATGTTTTTGTATTTTTGGGTTTAGGATGGAAGAAAATGGAAAAGGAAACTTGAAATTTTCGTGGTCTTTGTAGAGTAGTACTTATGCTCACACTAGTTAACAATTGGTGTGAATTTGGTGAAAGAAATGGAATGAAAGGAAAGGGGCGCCACCTTGTCTAATCCAAGACTAGGATAAGCCTATGAATGTGAGGATCACCACAAAAAAAGGAGTTCTTGATATGATCAAAGTTTGGTCCAATCCAGAACCTAGAGAGTATGAACTCAAAATGTTGTTAAAATCTTTGTTAGAAACTTCAGCTACACTTACACTCTCTATTTGTAATAAGAGAGTGCTTGTTGTTACAAAGAAAGAAGACCAAAAGCTATTACAATATGTAACACCCCGGTATTTTTATCGAGTAAAACTACCCAAGTGCACCATTCCTAAAACATTAGAGATATATTTCCTGTTGAAATAGTGAACACCACTATAAAATTTTCACTGAATAACAACAGAACAGTCTTAAACATAAATAAGACCATAAACCATCAGTGAAATACAGTGTTCAATATCGCACAAGAAAGCGGAAATAAATACATAACTTTTACAACAGTTAAAGTCATAATGCCGTGATACATAACTAACAAGGGAAAACATAACTTAAGCATAAAAGCTCAGTCTTCAGCAACCATCCGAGTACCACCTACTCCTGCCTCTTGGATCTCCACTTTCCCTGTTTATCTGTAAAACCACAACATATAAACAATGAGATACAATCTCAGTGAGTTCTACCGAGACCCCTATCTACACTCTCGGTTCAATTATGAATCCTATTTAACTTAACACGACACCGACTGCAATCCAGTGCTAAATCCCGGTGAACCGTATTATAGGACTTTATTTCATTCGTGGTTTAATTTATAACCACGTGCATTTTAATTCAACACGACACCGACTGCAATCCAGTGCTAAATCCCGGTGGACGTGTTATGACTCAGTACGGCACCGACTGCAATCCTGTGCTAAATCCCGGTGAACCGTACAGTACGACACCGACTGCAATCCAGTGCTAAATCCCGGTGTATCGTACGACAAAACTTTCAACATAACACCGACTGCAATCCAGTGCTAAATCCCGGTGAACCCCAATAACAATAGTGTTTCCTAATGGCACGGAGCCTAGGGTAAGGGATCATGACTTCCCCGCCTAGTATGTTAACATGGGTCGTCACCCAACTCGATATATGTTAAATATATCTACACTCGATGACCTGTTAGTTCACCTATACTCAATGAACGTTTAGTCCATCTACATTTGACCGTTAATCGTACATAATACCCGCTTTGGGCCGTTCCCTATAGTCGATATAATATATATATCGTGAATCGTAGACCAGTTTATTATTAATAAAACATATCCGCACACGAGTACTATTATTTCGGTTTATGGAAACAATTTATAACTTCAAAGCATTTTATAAACCCCTTTTTAATTATACTCAAAATTGTGGCATTATAAGCCTAATATCATTGGAAAGGGGTTAGGAAAGGATTAGAAGAGGATTGGAATCGATCGGGATCGTTTCGGGCAAGTTTGGAAAATTTGGACAGAACACAGCGCACGGTTCGTGCGCCCATACACACGGGTCGTGCGCCCTGTAATGCATTTTTGAGAACAGAAGCAGAATGACACGCACGGTCCGTGCGCCTGGGACGCACGGGTCGTGCGCTTTTGACAGCATTGTATTTTATCCCGTTTTCGCAATTTTCGTCGTTCCGACCAATTCCGATACCTGTTCCAGTCCAGTCCTAACACCAAAATAGTACAAAAACATATCCAACGTCCTCACTCGATCAACCAATCCAATCAAAGACTCAACACATTCGATTTTTATCAAAATTCGACATATTTAAAATATTGGTTTTTGACTCAAAATCTTCCGAAATAAGATCACTAAAAATTCCGTTTCGACACGACTCAACCCGAGACTCGCTCCGATCAATTCCTAACCCGAATCAGACAATATCAAGTAATATTCCAGACCAGCGAAAGCGATAAAACGATCAATCAATTAATTCGAAAGACAAAAATCCTAAACGTGAGTAGAACTCACCCTTGAAGCGTGAACCACGATCGAGCCGAATTCACCGAGTAGCCACACGAACATTCCCCGCTCCGGCGACATCCAGTCCGCTTCCATAGCTTTCCACTCGATTGCGAAACCTCTTTTTGACCGAAATACCAAATTCCTCGAAATCTTCCATTGACACTATTCATCATCCCTAACCTCCAAAAGTTACTATTCACACATAACCCCAAAAATGTAATTTCTCCAACCTAACTCACCCAACTAGCTCCCAATCATCCAATCGAATTTTAATACTCGAGCTATCCACCGTGGGTTCGTTCCTAATCGAACTTAAACCTTCAAAACCAACCCAAAATCGGATCTCCCACAAAACCTTAAAAACTCGAAAATGGCCAAGTGAGAGAGAGTGAGTTGATCGCATGAAATTGGTACCAAAACGAAGAGGAAGGAACTCCGAACATTTTTCGTGTTGGAAGGAAGTCGTTTCGGTGAAGTCTTCTCTCTCCCTCTTCTCTTCTCCCTCACGCCAATCTCTCTCTTTTCTCTCCTTTCCCTCTCTGTTTCTCTTCTCTGGTGCTTTCTTTCTTTTCTTCCTTCTTTCTTCAATTCTTTCCTTTCTTTTCTTTAATTAATTCTTTCTCCCCTTCACTCACACCCACACACGTATACATATATATATATATATATATATATATATATATATATATATATATATTTAATATATACGTGGTAACGTGGTCCAATTACCATATTGATTTAAATCTCTTATTTCGATTCCGAAACTTCCTTGACCCGTATTATCCGGTTAACGATCTGATGACGACCAATAATTAATTTTTGCACTCAATAAATTTATCAGTCAAGTACTAAATTAATTTAATTGGGTTAACACCCAAATAATTCTACTAATTATTTGAGGATGTTACATTCTCCCCAACTTGAAAGAATTTTGTCCTCAAAATTTTGTTAAGTCTTTCATCTGACTAACCGAGAATTGACATTCTCAGAAAGGTCCAAATTTGCTAGAAAACATTCTTGAATTAACGAAATGAGTGTAGAAAATCTTCTCAAGTTAGCACATCAATCTCCAAATATGATCCACTGCTACCTTGATACGAACTCTCTGGTCACGCATCTACACGAGAAACTCATCATTCGCCTACATAGGCTCGGCACCGCGTTTGAAAACACTTCCGAAGCTTCATTCCACTTATCCTCGTTTACTCCCCAACTTTGATTAATCTAAATCAGTGATTTACCAGAAACGTTTATCTTAAACGTAGAAATAAACCGTGGGGACAACAAATAAATTTTGAACGCAATGAAATTCACCTCAGATGTTCTCAAAATAACTATCAAACAGAACTCGGAGCCCCCCCTTCCTCTGTTAGAACTTCCTCAGGAGGTTTTTACCAACGACGCACCCGATTCCTTTCTGAATTAGTCAATAGCGTTGAGAGTTTCCCCTCAACCTAAGTAATCCTCCTAGGACTTTCCTAAATCAAATTCTATTAGCCTCTTGATTCGTTCCCAAAATTAACTTTAGCATGCGGGTTTTCACAAAAATGATTTTTCAAAACTATCACGCCGCACACCAAGCTTCACTTCGGAAATCTCGGTCACTTGCAAGCAGATCCATCAATTAATCCTTTGATGGTTATTCGCAACGTGAAAACGGTCAGCAGTTACCTCACCTACATATTCGCGTTCGCGTTCGACTTGTCAAACGGAATCATATAATACCATCTCATTGTTAACCCTCACAAAGAAGAGATTATCAACAATACCCTGCTACTAATACATCTGCTTTACAACTCTGTCTTCCTTTAACTCTTGCCTTTTATGGTTCTCATCATCGGGCGCACAGATTCTACCGTTGAAACAACTGACTCCATCACTATCTAAGGTAAAATCTGGGAATACCTTTGTGATTGTAGCTTCACATCAACTTCCCGTGCTAAGCGTATAGAATCCCTTAGAGAACTAGAGATCCTCATATGGCTCAACACTAACAGGTTCCTCCTTGATCTTGAATTCAGATTTAAGTCTCTAAAAGACCCCGATGATTCCATCTCATGCATCAATAAACTCGGCCATGTGGATGGATTTTCTACTCAGTGCATCAGCTACAACACTGGCCTCTCTTGAATGCTACATCAACACGAATTTATAATCCTCCAGAAACTCAACACACTTCTCTGCCTGCTATTCAGTTCTTTCTGATCAAACAGATACCTTAAATAGGGATGTCAAAACGGGCTTGGCCCGCCGGGCCGGCCCGTTGGCCCGCCAAAAAAGGCGGGCAGGGCTAAGGTTTTGATGCCCGCCAGCCCGCGTTGCCCGGCCCGCTTCGCCCGCCAGCCCGCGGGCTAAATACTGTGGCGGGCCAAACGGCCCGTTTGCGTTTTTTTTTTTTTTTTTTTTAAATTCAGTGTTAATTGACGGGCCAGCCCGCCAGCCCGCTAGCCCGCTGGCCCGCCAGCCCGCCACTTCGCGGGCAGGGCATGAATTTTTAGCCCGCATGCTGTAAACGGGCCGGGCCGGGCCGCCCATTTTTTCGCGGGCATTCGTCTTAACAGGCCGGGCCGGGCCGCCCGTTTTGACATCCCTAACCTTAAACTCTTGTGACCACTAAATACTTCGAAACGAGACTCATACAGGTAATGTCTTCAAATCTTCAGTGCGTACACAATAGCTGCCAACTCCAAATCATGAGTTAGATAATTCCCTTCACGAGTCTTCAATTGCCTGGATGTACAAGCTACCACCTGTTGATTCTGCATGAGAACACATCCTAAACTCTTCCCTGAAGCGTCATGGAAAATTTGAAATTCCAATGACAGATCCGGAAGAATCAGGATTGGTGCAGAAGTCAAAATCTTCAACTCTTGAAAACATTCTTCACAATCAGCATCCCACGTAAACGGATGACCCTTACGAGTTAACCGAGTAAGTGGAAAAACTAACTGTGAGAACCCTTGAACAAATATCTTATAGTAACCGACTAGACCCAAAAACTTCTGATCTCTGTGACTGGGGTCGGTCGCTCCCAATTCAACACAGCTTCTATTTTACTGGAATCTACGGCAACACCTGATTGGAGAATCGCATATCCCAGAAACTTTACCTCAGGCATCCAGAAATCACTCTTCGATGGCTTGGCATACAATTTCTTCTCTCGGAGTACGCTCAGAACAATGCGGAGATGTTGGACATGCTCCTCAATGGTCTTAGAGTACACCAAGATACCATCAATGAAAACGACTACCAATTGATCTAGGTAATTGAGGAAAAACTCAGTTCAGGTAATCCATGATTACCGCTGGAGCATTAGTCAAACCGAAGGGCATCACTACGAACACATAATATCCATACCTAGTACGGAATGCTGTCTTCGGAATATCTAAGGGTCTAACTTTTATTTGATGATATCCTAACCTCAGATCAATTTTAGAAACACTGCAGCACCTCAAATTGCTCAAGTAAATCGTCTATCCTTGGTAAGGGATATTTATTCTTGATCGTCACTTTGTTGAGTTGTCGATAATCAATGCACAATCTCATGCTACCATTTTTCCTTTAATTCTAAAGAAACATTCAATAAGAAACAATAGATGTTGATCCCGTGCCAGGAACCAATTCTACAGTAAACTCTACCTCTCGCTCTGGAGGTTCAGAAGAAACTTCATCGTGAAAACATCCAGAAAGTCATTCACAACCTGAATGTCCGCCAAATCTAAACTAGTTTCAGTGGATGCAGATAACATACTAGCATGTGCTTCCGCACCTTGGAATGAAGATTGACCGTCTAAGGTGAACTAGGTAACCGCTTCAGAATTTGTCCTAGACAATTCAACTGATTCTGAAGCGAAACTGATAGTTGATTAACACAGTCGATTGCAACATGATTTGCAGTCTTCAAATTCCTACCCAAAATGGTGTCCACACTTCTCATAGGCAAACAATAAATTCTACAACGAAATTTCTGCCTCTTATGACAAGTAGACAATCCTATACAAAGATTAGGTCTGGACACGACCCTTAGCAGCAGTTAAAATAGTTATCGGCTCGGATAGCGATGATAAGGCTAATCCCAATCGATTCACACGCGATCGGGATATACAGCAATAGGTTGCACCCGAATCATATAATACACTGACGGAGTTTTTGAAAACTGATCTCATACCCCTCAGTAGATTGTCTGCAGTTGTAACTGTCTAAGCATCTAGAGTGTTGACTCGGAATAGCCTTGGAGCTGCTCGAGACTCCTTGGAACTCATCCTCGCAGGGCACTCTTTTGCATAGTGACCCTCTTCATTACAATAATAGCACCGATTAATCTTTGCTGACGATCACCATTGTGATGTCTTCCACGGTTAGAACATCTTCTGACGTCTGAAGAATCAGAAAATTGCACCTGCTTTTCCTTTGCTGAAATTATCTTAGGACTTTACATTTGGAGTTGATAACTCAACTACCTTCTTTCCTTCCCCATATTTCCTATGAGATCATCCTCGGCGACATAGGCTGATTGCACTAAGGCAACATAATTGGTAATAGTATAAGAACTGAGACCCCCAAGTCATAAAAGCACTTATGCCCTTCTTATACTTCTGCATTTTCCATTCGTCATCCAGAGCTTACTTTACCACTTGGTAAAACTGAGACAACTTCTCAAACTTAGCGGTGTATTCTTCCACCGTTATGTCACCTTTCCTGAGGATGCACCGGTTGAAGATTCCGATTTTGGTCGAGGATTGCATCTTGATCATCCAGTCATAATTCCGCTTATGATGCACTAAGTATTAAGTTGATCAGGCTCAATGTCTCTTAGCATCACAAGTGTAATTACAACAAGGACTCACAAGGAATCGACTCAACCCTAAACTAAGTTCGACTAGGTCGAACTGCTCTGATACCAACTGGAACACCCCGGTATTTTTATCGAGTAAAACTACCCAAGGGCACCATTCCTAAAACATCAAAGATATATTTCCTGTTGAAATACTGAACACCACTATAAAATTTTCACTGAATAACAACAGAACAGTCTTAAACATAAATAATACCATAAACCATCAGTGAAATACAGTGTTCAATATCGCACAAGAAAGCGGAAATAAATACATAACTTTTACAACAGTTAAAGTCATAATGCCGTGATACATAACTAACAAGGGAAAACATAACTTAAGCATAAAAGCTAAGTCTTCAGCAACCATCCGAGTACCACCTACTCGTGCCTCTTGGATCTCCACTTTCCCTGTTTATTTGTAAAACCACAACATATAAACAATGAGATACAATATCAGTGAGTTCTACCGAGACCCCTATCTACACTCTCGGTTCAATTATGAATCCTATTTAACTTAACACGACACCGACTGCAATCCAGTGCTAAATCCCGGTGAACCGTATTATAGGACTTTATTTCATTCGTGGTTTAATTTATAACCACGTGCATTTTAATTCAACACGACACCGACTGCAATCCAGTGCTAAATCCCGGTGGACGTGTTATGACTCAGTACGGCACCGACTGCAATCCTGTGCTAAATCCCGGTGAACCGTACAGTACGACACCGACTGCAATCCAGTGCTAAATCCCGGTGTATCGTACGACAAAACTTTCAACATAACACCGACTGCAATCCAGTGCTAAATCCCGGTGAACCCCAATACCAATAGTGTTTCCTAATGGCACGGAGCCTAGGGTAAGGGATCATGACTTCCCCGCCTAGTATGTTAACATGGGTCGTCACCCAACTCGATATATGTTAAATATATCTACACTCGATGACCTGTTAGTTCACCTATACTCAATGAACGTTTAGTCCATCTACATTTGACCGTTAATCGTTCATAATACCCGCTTTGGGCCGTTCCCTATAGTCGATATATTATATATATCGTGAATCGTAGACCGGTTTATTATTAATAAAACATATCCGCACACGAGTACTATTATTTCGGTTTATGGAAACAATTTATAACTTCAAAGCATTTTATAAACCCCTTTTTAATTATACTCAAAATTGTGGCATTATAAGCCTAATATCATTGGAAAAGGGTTAGGAAAGGATTAGAAGAGGATTGGAATCGATCGGGATCGTTTCGGGCAAGTTTGGAAATTTTGGACAGAACACAGCGCACGGTTCGTGCGCCCATACACACGGGTCGTGCGCTCTGTAATGCATTTTTGAAAATAGAAGCAGAATGACACGCACGGTCCGTGCGCCTGGGACGCACGGGTCGTGCGCTTTTGACAGCATTGTATTTTATCCCGTTTTCGCAATTTTCGTCGTTTCGACCAATTCCGATACCTGTTCCAGTCCAGTCCTAACACCAAAATAGTACAAAAACATATCCAACGTCCTCACTCGATCAACTAATCCAATCAAAGACTCAACACATTCGATTTTTATCAAAATTCGACATATTTAAAATAATGGTTTTTGACTCAAAATCTTCCGAAATTAGATCACTAAAAATTCCGTTTCGACACGACTCAACCCGAGACTCGCTCCGATCAATTCCTAACCCGAATCAGACAATATGAAGTAATATTCCAGACCAGCGAAAGCGATAAAACGATCAATCAATTAATTCGAAAGACAAAAATCCTAAACGTGAGTAGAACTCACCCTTGAAGCGTGAACCACGATCGAGCCGAATTCACCAAGTAGCCACACGAACATTCCCCGCTCCGGCGACATCCAATCCGCTTCCATAGCTTTCCACTCGATCGCGAAACCTCTTTTTGACCGAAATACCAAATTCCTCGAAATCTTCCATTGACACTATTCATCATCCCTAACCTCCAAAAGTTACTATTCACACATAACCCCAAAAATGTAATTTCTGCAACCTAACTCACCCAACTAGCTCCCAATCATCCAATCGAATTTTAATACTCGAGCTATCCACCGTGGGTTCGTTCCTAATCGAACTTAAACCTTCAAAACCAACCCAAAATCGGATCTCCCACAAAACCTTAAAAACTCGAAAATGGCCATGTGAGAGAGAGTGAGTTGATCGTCATGAAATTGGTACCAAAACGAAGAGGAAGGAACGCCGAACATTTTTCATGTTGGAAGGAAGTCGTTTCGGTGAAGTCTTCTCTCTCCCTCTTCTCTTCTCCCTCACGCCAATCTCTCTCTTTTCTCTCCTTTCCCTCTCTGTTTCTCTTCTCTGCTGCTTTCTTTCTTTTCTTCCTTCTTTCTTCAATTCTTTCCTTTCTTTTCTTTAATTAATTCTTTCTCCCCTTCACTCACACCCACACACGTATACATATATATATATATATATATATATATATATATATATATTTAATATATACGTGGTAACGTGGTCCAATTACCATATTGATTTAAATCTCTTATTTTGATTCCGAAACTTCCTTGACCCGTATTATCCGGTTAACGATCCGATGACGACCAATAATTAATTTTTGCACTCAATAAATTTATCAGTCAAGTACTAAATTAATTTAATTAGGTTAACACCCAAATAATTCTACTAATTATTTGAGGATGTTACACAATACCCTAAGCCTATGCTAATTTCGAAATTAGCTAATAGGAATCCTAAGCTAGTGTAATAAAACTCAATTACAAGCAATTAAAGTCTAGGAGTTGTTACACAAACACATATTAATGGAAATTACACTCTTTGATGCACTAATAATGAGATGTTGTAGAATAAATTCCATTGTCTTGTAACTCCTCTCTCCTTAATGTGCCTTTGATGAGATGTTGGAGAGTTAATCCTATTGTCTTGTAACTCCTTGGCTTTGATTGTCATGAATGCCTTTCTTTGATTCCAACAATTATTGACTCTATCTCCACACTTGGAGTATGTGACTCCTACACCACTTGAAGTGGATTAAACACACCAAAAATAAATTAACTAATTGCATGGTTCCCAAATATATCAATTGGTCACATGCAATTTTATTCAATTAAAATAGAAACTCCTTTTAAGTCATGCAACTAGCGCCTTCTCCATAGCTTGTATGACAAGCATGGTTTTTGGTGCAATTACTTCCTTGCCCTTATTTGAATTTGCCTTGGTGATGAACTAGACTAGACTTTCTTGGACTCTCCTTGCCCTTGCTCTAGTTATTGGACCTCCTAAGCTTTGCAAGGCATCTTGATGCTCTATGTCCTCATCAATATCTCTTTATGTAAGTAACATAAAAAGCATCTTCATCATCGACACTTTGCATCATGACATCATGCACTACATAAACAAAATTTTGAAAAAAAAAAACTTCATGTAGCATTCTTCATGCATCTAAGTTGTTTGCCGGTGATCTTGGAGTAACTTGGAATCTTGTCATAGGCGAAGCAACATGGGATCAAGAGGCGAAGTCATACTAAATTCGAGGTTCCCCGTGGTAAAGAAAATAGACGTGGCCAGCTTGACAGAGTGTGCCTCTCTAATGGGACCGGATGAGTGTAGGTTGTTTG
This sequence comes from Astragalus membranaceus, assembly GCA_039519185.1. NCBI lineage: Eukaryota > Viridiplantae > Streptophyta > Magnoliopsida > Fabales > Fabaceae > Astragalus > Astragalus membranaceus. The sequence goes on along the minus strand of CM076854.1, from coordinate 54,942,259 downwards.
AAAAGGCTTATGGGAATATTCTTCGGTTGTTGCAGTTAGACCTTCAAGAAAATGCAGTGATAGCCCTCAGTCAGTTCTATGATCCGGATATCCGCTGTTTCATCTTCAAAGATTTCCAGCTCTCGCCAACTTTAGAGGAGTATGAGCAAATTTTGGGTTTCTCTAGGTCGGAAATGGCACCCTATCAGTGTCAGGGGCATCAATATTCAGACAAGAGACTCTCGTTGTTATCGCAAGTTGGAGTGGGGGAGTTAGAGCTTCGAAAGGAGAAAAAGAACGGTATAATGGGATTTCCACTGAGTTATTTCGAAGGCTTAATGAGGTCTCATGCTCAAGCTGATAGATGGGGTCCCTTCAGGCAGTTGCTAGCATTAACCATCTTCGGAATTGTCCTCTTCCCGCAAGTTGAGAAGTTTATTGATGAGACTGCCATTGGGGTGTTTTTAGCCTTCATAAACAAGGATAGTCCAATTAACCCAGTTCCAGCTGTCCTTGCAGACACTTACTACTCCTTTACTCATCATCGGGTGTTGGGGAAAAAGAAGATTGCCTGCTCTCTCCATGTTCTTTATGCCTGGTTCCTCAACCATGTCGTCGCTCACAAGAAGCAAGCTACGGATCTGATGGACTATGCCATGAGTTGCGAAGTAGAAGTCAAAAGTGCTCAGGAGTGGGTGCATGCCTTAGGGAGTCTCAATGCCCTCAAGATCCGCTGGTTCACTTATTCATGTTGGAAGAACAGACCCTCAGTAGTGTTTCAGTGTGGAGATTTTCAGAATGTGCCACTGATGGGGACTCAAGGTTGCATCAACTATAATCCTTCCTTGACTATCCGACAGCTTGGGTACCCTATGAGGAATATGCCTACTGAAGACATGTTGGCTCCTATCTTCCTTGACAAAGAAGATCCGAAGAACAAGGGTTTGCTTCGGAAAATCTCAAAGGCATGGGAAACTGTGGTCCGTAAAGATAAGGATGAGCTTGTGAAAAAGATTGGTGATGTCACTTTTTACCAATGGTTGCATGAAAGGATCCAAAGTGCCCGTCCACCTTCTCAAGAGGCATTGCCAGTTGAGAAAGGGATGCCGGAGCCTCACCTTCCCACCCTTGAGGAGCTGAATGAGGTTAAGTCTGCGCTAGTAAAAGCGGAAGAAGGAAAAAAGGCATTGCAAGCGGAGTTGAAGAAAGTAACCCTGCAAAAGGAGAAGTTGGAGGAAGAGAATGAGATTAAGATGATAGCTGTAGAGGAGAGTGTCAAACGATTCAAAGCGGAAGAGAAGAGTAAATTAGAAGCTCAGAAATACCTAAGGGGGGCTAGAGATGAACTCCAAAGGTACAAGCAAAAAACAAGGAAAGCACTTGAAGAAGCCAAAGAATGGAAGATTGTGGCAACTGAGTCCAGGCAGGAACCTCACTTGGTGGTGGAGCTGAAAAGTCAGTTGAGGAGCCTTGAACAAGAAAGAAATTCCATTGGGAATGTTCTCCAAGAATATCAAGAAATGCTGAGGTATGAGCAAGGGAGATCTGATGAACTGAAAAGGAATCTCCGGTACCTAGGGGAGTCTTATAGGCAGGTGCAAGTGGATAGCAAGTACTGGGAGCAGCGCTTCCTAGCACTGATTGGCAAGATAGAAGAGCATGAGATTATTAAAGAGCTAAGAGATGAGATTCGACTTTGGAGGGGTAAATTCTCAAAGTTGGCATGGCTAGCTAATCAAGCTGTAAGGGATGTCCCCGGAAGGATAAGGAGGGCCGAAGCTGAGATGCTTCCCTTCAATGCCCCAGTAGATGTGTATGAGTTTGTGAACTTCTGCAAGGCCCTGACTAAGGAGCTCGTGGAAAAGGCTGAGGGAGCCGCTGCTGCAAACAAAGAAAAGGAAAAGAAAGAGAAGTTGAAGGCCATATGTTACTAGATCCCGGTGCATTGCAATTTCTCTTTTTAGAATGTTCTCTAGGAAGTTGTAATTTTCCTTTGGAATATTGTAATTCTCTAAGAGCATTGTATTCTTATTTGAGAGATATCGTATGGCACTCTTAATGGTATGATACATTTTTCTTATGAATGGTTTAAAACTTGAATGAAGTATGCTCATATCGTTTGTTGATCCCAACTTAGTCACGCTCTTAAAATGTTTCAATATCTGCTCATGACAAGAGCGAGTTATCCCACGATTCCCGGCGCCGAACAAAAAAATAACATAAAGTCATGTGCATATGCATTACATTCATTTATGCATTTATTCTTGTACTCATAAAAGTGTTCCGCAAACAGAAAAGAAAGGCAAGCTGGTTCCCCAACACCGATATTACACCCGTCTACAAGCAAAACTGATGGCGAGTAATCAAAATTTCGGGGATGAGGACCACCTGGGTCAAGACGAGTCGGTTGTGGAGATTCTTAACCCTGAGCAACTGGCTCAGGAAAATCAGGCCTTGAAGACCAAAGTTGAGGCTATGGAAGCACAGATGGCCGAAGTGATGAGTCTGCTGCAAAATCTGAGAGGTGGGGCCACTGCTGGGGCAACTGCTGTTGTAAATCCTGAAGGGGTTGTTACTTTCGTTTCTCCTCCGGTGTCTGCTGAGACTACGGCTACTCACCCTCCTCCAGGGCCCGGGATCGGTCACTTTTCCCATTCTCTCGGGGTAAGCGGACCGAGTCATCCGAATGCGCAGATATATCCCTGGGGGATGCCAATGGTTTATATGCCGTCTGCCGCTGAAGCAAATCCCGGGAGGTCGAGCCAATCTGCCGTAGTGGTATCTAGTGGAGTTGCTGGTGGACCACAGATCCACACTCCTAGTCCCGGCATGGTGCTGCCAAGAAGCTCGTCTAGCCCTACTCCGGGAGTCGCCATGAATCCTCAGAATACTGTCCATCATATGGGAAACCCTGCTCAGTATGGGGGTTATTATCACAGTCCGGGGATGTAACATCCCCTATTTTACTATTTAATTATATTAGCATAATATTAATTATTAGTGATTTATTTAATTGATTGAAATTATTTAAATTAAAAATGACTTGTTTGATTTATTAAGTATGAAATTGTATGTGATTGAGTATTTAATTAAGTTAAGTTAGGATGATTAGGAGTGAGAGGAGTCATATGGAATAGAGTTAGTAAGTGAGGGGCATTTTCTTCTTTGTTCCTTACCCTATATAAGCTTTTCTTCCAGCTGAACCAAAGAAGATAACATAGTCCAAATTGTGAAAGAAAAATCAGAAGAAAGAAGAGGGAAGAGAAGAGAGAGTTGCGAGAGGGAGAAGGGAAAAGAGAGGAAAGGATATTCCCAAATCTTAATGCATGTTAAATCTATGGGTACCAAAATGATCAGTTCACTCCCTCCATTCTATTGATACCATTTTTCCATCTCAGAAACTCCTCCCTTTCCAAATCACATTGAAGCCCAACCAAGCTCCACTTAGCCAAGTTGCCAAATCTGACCTTGCATGTCTTCTTTGTGAGCCTTAGCACCAATTTCAGCACCCACATTTCGAATTGGAGCAACCTTAGGCATCATTTCAGTAGCTGGGTTTCAGTGGGGAGGTGTGTCGGAGCGATTTCGGAGATAGTTCGTGAGTTGGTGTTGTGATCGAGTCCGAGGAGAGTTCGTGGTTCTCGGGAACGGTTGAATCTTTGGAGTATCGGCAAATAGGTGAGTTCTATACTCACTAGGATGTTATGGTCATGTTTGTTATGTTTCGAGTTTTGGTCTCGTAAGTTATGAAAACCGGTATTGAACCGTTTTATGAAAACATGGATGAATCATTAAATTATGTGTTTGGTTACGTTAAATCGTTGATTGCTATGTGATGATTGATTGGTTGCCATGATTGTTTGAATATATTATTAAGTTCGGATGTGAATCGAAATGGATACGGGAACGATCGGAATGGAAAAGAAAACACAAAAACTGACTTTTCTGAATTACTGGTAGTCGCGCACGGACCGTGCGCCCCTGGGCACAGGTCGTGCGTGGGGTTCTGGCACTCAAGGTGGATTTCTGAAAATTGAGCACGGATCGTGCGCCAAGGCACACGGATCGTGCGTCCCTTGCTGAAGCCCAATTTTAAACTATGTCCTAAGTCATTCCGATTGGTCCTAAGTCCCTTCTAATCCACTCCCCAAGGTTTCCCATGGATAGAAACATATTAGTATCATGAAATCAAGTATGATCGAAGTAGTTTTATGTTATGTTCATGTCATTGTTTTGTGATGGCCGATATGGTATTTTATGAGATCGATTATGACTAAGCTAGGTTATCATAATGTTGAGTATCGGCGATACATTATGATGCGGACTAGGTAATGGATAGTTATAGGTCAAGTTAACAACCTTAGTAAGCCGTGTGAGATCACTTAACGATAAGAACAAGTTAGTAATTAGTTCATGTTAGTATCAAGACCAGGTTTGTCATACCCCAATTTTGTCCGGCTTAGGTCAAAACCCTAATTTTCCACACAAAAAAATATATAATAAATTATGCATTGCATTTTGGGTCCTAGAAACCATTCCAAAGTTTTTGAAATCATTTTTAGGGTTAGAATGCACTTTTTGGGCACTTATTCATGAATGCAAAGGATACTCTGAAAATCAAGAGGGATAATCGATTATCTACTCTGAAACAATTCAGGAGCATAATCGATTATCCCATGTTTTCACTAAGGACCATAATTGATTATCGCCTATTTTGGAAAGTTTTTATGGTTTTGGAAAGTGCCTAATCGATTATCCAAGGCACCTAATCGATTATTGAATCTGAGATTCAAGGCACCTAATCGATTAGCATACACCAAGTTATTTCCAACATAATCGATTATCATGTTTCCTAAAATAGATCAAATCTGATTTCCTATAAATAGGACGCTCATTTTTCATTTCAAAACACACACATTTTTCACGAGATCAGAGAAAAACACACATTTTTCGAAATCTCTCACATTTTAGAAAAAAAAAACTCTTCTACACTTTATTTTTGCTCTATTCGTTCCGTTGGTCCGTCAGAGTTGATATTTCGCTAAAAGTTAGTTGGGGTTGCATTCTTCAAAGCTGTAATATCTGCCTTCATTAGAGGTATTTCTGTCTTTACATTTGTTATTATTCAATTACTGTGATCCGTGCCAAAATTGCCCTTATGTGATTTAACTTAGCTTTAGTGTTTATTGTCCATTGTTGATGATGAATCATATGATTCCCACTTATGCCTAGTGCATCATGTTCTAAGTGGTGAAGATGGTTTCAGATGATTCAACCTCCCCCTTTTTTTTAATGAATAAAAGATAGTTAGGTTGATGGTTTAAGGTCCATGGGGTATTGCAAGGGATAGGTTACCCAAAACCTTGATGCTCCCTCCTCTTTGATTGTGTTACTAGCCTTTGGGCACTTATTCATGAATGCAAAGGATAGGCTTACCTTAGCGTTGATGCCATTTCCCCTTTTGTTCATGTTATTGAGAAATCGTTGCTCATATGTTCCTTAGTTTAATTAAGATCATTCTATGCCTATGATCAATTGCTTGCTTGTTTTTGATGCATTTTAAATGTCTTGATTCAATATGCCATTCCATCCATGTGTATGACCTCCTAATGAAGACGTAAGTCTACATGCCTGTTGTAGCATAGAGTCATTAGGGTAAGTACACTCCTTCCTACACACACACACTTGCTTTGAGAACTTTACCTTGCATCCCTGATAAGTGGGTCTTTTGATCATGTTGGCATGTTTAGTCTTGATTAAATATTCTACATATGCATGATTTCGTGATTATTGAATGTGCTTGAACTTTTGCAATCAATCATTGATAGTACCTTCACCCTTCTTTTCCAAAAATCTTTTGAACTCTTTTCCAATTAATACGAGTTATTAGTGACTATCACTCAAAGCCTTGGCTTGTTTGATTGTCATGAACGCCATCAAGAGTTATTAGTAATGATCGCTCAAAGCCTTTGCTTGCTTGATCGTTATGAAAACTCTTCCCCTTTCAAACCCCTTCAAAAACATTTTCATTAGAACTACGTCGCTTTGATTCCCATTTGGGATACGTAGGAGCGAGCCACGTTCTCGTCAAGCGCAACAAATAAAAATCCTTTGCGCAACAAATAAAAATCCTTTTCGCAACAATAAACAAATCATTTTCATAAAACAAACAAAAAGAATCATTTTCAAACCCATTGTTGCTAGTAGCTCATCAAAGCCTTTGTTCGTTTAGCTATTAGTGGCAATGTCCTTTTCTCATAAGAATAATAAACGATGATCCATCATAACCTTTGTTAGTTTGATCATCGTACAAATCAATCTCTTTCGAAAATCACTTTCAAAAAAAGATAATAAAAACGAGTTGTTATCAATAGTCCATCAGAACCTTTGTTCGTTTGACTAGCGGTACAACTCTTTCTTTTTGAGTATTTAGTAGTGATTCATCATAGCCTCTGCTAGTTTGATCATTCACTAATGCTCGTCCTATTTCAAAAACTCACCAAAAAAGATAAAAAACAAAAACGTTTCAAAAAGACAACCAAGAACTACTTAGCTTTGAATTCTCCATCGCACCGGGAGATACGTAGGAGCGGGCCATGTCCCGTCAAGCACTTTTTTCTAAAAACCCTTTTTTCCCCCTTTCTCGCCAAAAATAAAATTTTCATTAAGTTTTTCCATTCATCTTCAAACAAGAAATAAATAGGCATCTAGGTATTTTTCAAATCAAACGTTAAAACCACACATTTAATTAGAGGATCCCTTTCGGTAGAAAGGACGTGCGCGGTGCTAACACCTTCCTCGCACGTAATCGACCCCCGAACCTATATCTCTTGTTTTCAAAAGACCATCCGCCTTGTCCAAAAGACCTTTTTTCAATGTTTTGGTCTTAAAATTAAAATATTGGTGGCGGCGCCAAAATTTTTCCACGTTGTACATTGGGAAACCCAAACCGGGGGATTTTTCGGGGTGCAACAGCTGGCGACTCCACTGAGGACACTTTTTAAAAAGACGAGGGTCAAGCCTAACTAATTAAAATGTGTGGTTTAATGTATTGTTGATTTGATTAAAACCTTGTTTGCCTTTCTTTCTTATCATTCATTGTAGGCGTATGCATTTGTCTTCTTCTATGTTGTTCCCTGTCTCATCCTTTATTCCCTTTCTTTTATCGTTTATGCCCATGCATTCTTCCAATCCCCATGATCCCCTCTTCTTAGTTCCTCTTCCTAAGGTAAGCAATATCCTTGTTTATAGATATTCCAGGTGTGAAACCCTAGGGTAGATAACTTGTTATTGCTGGCTTTTATCTGGACTGCTCTGGTTTTCATTTCAGGTGGGGGTAGTGCTAGGGAAAATGCCCTTCACACACACTACACTTATACCCTGTGACTATGTGTTTTGAGTGGGACCATAACCCAGGTCTGCAAAAACTTAGGAGAGTGGATTCGAGTAGTGAGAGCCCATCAGGACCTTTGTCTGTTTGGCTACTTGCGAAAGTTTCAACCAGAGTTGTGCTCTTTCATGATGCCTCACATCTAACAGTTTGCTGCATTTGTGGGGAGTTTTGTGAAAGGGAATGTAGCGCTGGTGGCCTTGTGAGGGAGTGAATAGAGCTACATGGAAGGATTACCCTTTAAATTGCCCTAGATCATAGGTCTCACCTCTTTTTAGGTCACAAGGGCTTTTCCAAAATTGTGTGTTGCATTATTACATCTAGTTTAATTCTTTTTCGTCGACGATTTTTGAAAAAAAAACAACAAAATCAAAAAATATGTTTTTCCTTCTCTTTCATAAATACCTATATGAGGTGGCATATAGGGTATACTAACCTAAATTTTCAAAACCCCCACTTGTAAATATCTGTCTTTATAACAAGCATCCTCATCATCCGCACTTTGCATCATAAACATCATGCATTACATAAAGCAAAATTCTGAAAAAAAAATTCATACAGCATTCCTCATGCATCTAATTTGTTTGCCGGTAATCGTGGAGTAATTTGGAATATTGTCGTAGGCGTGAAAAACAAAGACAACATGGGATCAAGAAGCGAGGGTATGCTAAATTCGAGATTTCCAGTAATAAAGAAAGCAGATGTGGCCAGTTTGATAGAGCGCGCCTCTCTAATGGGACCGGATGAGTGTGGGTTATTTGAAAAGGCTTATGGGAATATTCTTCGGTTGCTGCAGTTGGATCTTCAAGAAAATGTTGTGAAAGCCCTCAGTCAGTTCTATGATCCGGATATCCGCTGTTTCATCTTCAAGGATTTCCAACTCTCACCAACTTTAGAAGAGTATGAGCAAATTTTAGGTTTCTTTAAGTCAGAGGCGGTGCCTTATCAGTGCCAGGGGCATCAATATTCAGATCAGAGGCTCTCTTTGCTACTGCAAGTTGGAGTGGGGGAGTTAAAGCTTCGAAAAGAGAAAAAGAACCGTATAATGGGGTTTCCACTGAGTTATTTTGAAGACCTAGTGAAGTCCCATGCTCAAGCCAACAGATGGCGTCCCTTTAAACAGTTGCTGGCACTAACCATCTTTGGGATTGTCCTCTTCCCACAAGTTGAAAGGTTCATTGATGAGGTTGCCATTGGGGTGTTCTTAGCCTTCATAAGCAAGGATAATCCAATTAACCCGGTACCAGCAGTACTCGCAGACACTTACTACTCCTTTACGGATCATCGAGTGCTGGGGAAAAGGAAGATTGCCCGCTCCTGTAACAGCCATTTTTCTACCCAACGGTTATTAAAAAAATATCAGAGTTTTTCGCGCCAAAAGAGTGTCACATTTTTCGAACCGGAAAACCACTTCGCAAACAGAGTACTTTAATTATAACTAACTTCTTTTCAAAAACATGCAGTGGAAATAAAAAGGTTTAACTTGGCAATCATACTTCAAAAGGTTTACAACTTAGAAAGGCATATACATAACACATAAGGAAAGACACAAGGACAACCCTCCCGAGTGCTACGTATCAGAGCCGACTCGACCATACTAGAAGAAGAATCTCTAGCCATCTTCAGTCACCGTCACCTGCAGGTTGCCGACATACGAGGCAACACGACGCAGTAGGGTGAGTCTCACTACATAGATAATAATAGATAAAACAAGAAACACAGTATAATAGGCACACCAGGGATACCATCAATTTACTACACCAATAATACAGTTACACCAAATCCAGTTACGCCGAATACTGTTACACCAAGTACCGTCACACCAAATACAGTCACACCCAGAATACAGTTCAAGAAGACGCAATCAAACACAGGACGCGTATGCAATGTATGAGATGCAACCCAAAACTCCACTGGGCATATGCATGTGGATCCATTAGGCCGAAGCCTCTGCTCACCAAATATAATTAGGCCGAAGCCTCTGCTCTCCAAAGATAATTAGGCCGAAGCCTCTGCTCACCAATTATGCACATGGTTTATGCGACGCCATGAACAATGCACCAAAACACACCATATTCACCACAATGAGAAATAAGCATAATCACCAATTTTTATAATCAGGCCGAAGCCTCTGCGCACCAATTTTATAACTAGGCCGAAGCCTCTGCTCACCATCACCAAATAATTAATAGACTCACCATTTCTGTTAATCAACCAACCATTTCTATTAATTAACCAACCATCTCTATTAATTAATAGACTCACCAAACAGACCCACCATTTACACCAACACCAATTCAATTAAACCCTTTTAGGACATCGACACGGAATAGGCAAAAGTAAGCAAAACTACATCTTAGACACCTCGGACAACATCTGCCCAGAACCCTCTGAAAAATAATGTATTTTTGCCTAAAATTAGAATATCCAGGTAGGCACCTGAATAAGCTTCGAAACGCATTTTGAACCATCGAATTTGGACACCCGAGTCAAAAGATAATTAGAAAACAAATTTGGGAACAACGGCGACACCCTGGGCTACGCGAACACGACAGCCAGAATTCGGCGAATTAGTTAAAATAGTAAACGACATCGGATTCCAACAAACGACCCCTCTACAGAAACCTGAGAATGTCTAGTTTCTGACTATGGTTTTCTTTTCTCGAAACAATGAGCCATTTAGTACAGTTTCAACAAATAAGTATCAGGGTTCAGAAAACGCGACAGATTCTGTCCTTCCACTTCAAATCACTCTAAACTGACTTACACTTGACCAAATGGAACAAAACGTTAGCCTTAACAAAAGAAATTTGAGTATAGTTTCTAATGGAAAAAGAATCGTTCAAATCAGAGTTCAATTGAAGACACAAGACCTGAAACACTGAACCTATACCTAGTTTAAGTCCAGAAATTTGACCTGACTTGGGACGCTCATAACTCGAGCTACACTACTCCAAATTTAACCAAACCAGTGCCAAAGTGACCAAAATTAAGTCTTTTTTCTAATAAAAAAAGTCCCATAATTTTTTGACGAACAGAAAGTTCCCAGTTTCAAAAATACCGAACCTACGTCCAGAATGCTTCCAGAATATTACCCTAACTTGTGGAATTCATATCTCGAGCTACACAACTCTAAACGCAACCAAACCAGCGTCAAATTAACAAGCATTCAATCAAGTTTTCGAAATGACAAACCACATAATTTTTCAATTAGTAAAACGTTCTCAGTCACTGAAATACTAAACCTATGTCAGAACATCTCAAAACAGTGAATTCAACAATACAAACAACCATCACACTTCAGCCACATATAGATATTATAAACATCAACAGCAATTTAAACAACTACTCCTAACACCTAGTACCCATGATTTCGTGGTTTATAAATTATTAACTATGAACGAGAGCCCCCTTACCTTATTGAAGAACTCGAATCCTAGGCTTAGAAACCTTGAAAAACTTAGCTTTTCTTCTCTCTCCTCTTTTCTTTCTTGGTCACGAACTCCTCTCTTTCTTTTTCTCTATGGAAGCCACGAAATTTCTCTCTTTTTCCTTGCCTTGGCCGCCACTCCTTAGCTCTCACTCTCTCACAAAATCTAATTTTCTCAACTAATGAAACCCTAACTTAAAAACTCCTTATTTATAGGCTCACTTAACCAATCATGGGCTTTCTTAGTTTATGACTTAATCATGGGCCTCCACTAACACCTCTAATTCGCCACCACCTATCCCCATATACTAACAACTAATTATTTCTAATATTCTATCACATAAAATCCCTAAATAATTATTCCTATCATTTTATTTTATTTTTCTCAAACACAAACCCTAGATAATTAATTAAATAAATGAACTAATTATTTTGGGCTGTTACAACTCTCCCCCCCTAAAAAGAATTTCGCCCTCGAAATTTACCCGCTAAAACTAACACTCTCCCACTAACAATCACACACAGTTCACACAGCAGGGAAGGTCAAAAACAAACCAGACAACAGCACATAGGGATACACAAAACACATAACACTAGTAGGGATGTCTCCCCCACTAGATCACTTACCATTGGCAACTTTTGATGTACCTGCAACGCAAACATTGGTTAGCACTAAAAAGACAACAGTTGGTCGCTAACCGACACAACGACTCGATGACTTGGCCGGACGGACCAACCATTGCTCTGATACCACTAATGTAACACCCCTTTTTCTACCCAACGGTTATAAAAAAAATATCAGAGTTTTTCGCGCCAAAAGAGTGTCACATTTTTCGAACCGGAAAACCACTTCGCAAACAGAGTACTTTAATTATAACTAACTTCTTTTCAAAAACATGCAGCGGAAATAAAAAGGTTTAACTTGGCAATCATACTTCAAAAGGTTTACAACTTAGAAAGGCATATACATAACACATAAGGAAAGACACAAGGACAACCCTCCCGAGTGCTACGTATCAGAGCCGACTCGACCATACTAGAAGAAGAATCTCTAGCCATCTTCAGTCACCGTCACCTGCAGGTTGCCGACATACGAGGCAACACGACGCAGTAGGGTGAGTCTCACTACATAGATAATAATAGATAAAACAAGAAACACAGTATAATAGGCACACCAGGGATACCATCAATTTACTACACCAATAATACAGTTACACCAAATCCAGTTACGCCGAATACTGTTACACCAAGTACCGTCACACCAAATACAGTCACACCCAGAATACAGTTCAAGAAGACGCAATCAAACACAGGACGCGTATGCAATGTATGAGATGCAACCCAAAACTCCACTGGGCATATGCATGTGGATCCATTAGGCCGAAGCCTCTGCTCACCAAATATAATTAGGCCGAAGCCTCTGCTCTCCAAAGATAATTAGGCCGAAGCCTCTGCTCACCAATTATGCACATGGTTTATGCGACGCCATGAACAATGCACCAAAACACACCATATTCACCACAATGAGAAATAAGCATAATCACCAATTTTTATAATCAGGCCGAAGCCTCTGCGCACCAATTTTATAACTAGGCCGAAGCCTCTGCTCACCATCACCAAATAATTAATAGACTCACCATTTCTGTTAATCAACCAACCATTTATATTAATTAACCAACCATCTCTATTAATTAATAGACTCACCAAACAGACCCACCATTTACACCAACACCAATTCAATTAAACCCTTTTAGGACATCGACACGGAATAGGCAAAAGTAAGCAAAACTACATCTTAGACACCTCGGACAACATCTGCCCAGAACCCTCTGAAAAATAATGTATTTTTGCCTAAAATTAGAATATCCAGGTAGGCACCTGAATAAGCTTCGAAACGCATTTTGAACCATCGAATTTGGACACCCGAGTCAAAAGATAATTAGAAAACAAATTTGGGAACAACGGCGACACCCTGGGCTACGCGAACACGACAGCCAGAATTCGGCGAATTAGTTAAAATAGTAAACGACATCGGATTCCAACAAACGACCCCTCTACAGAAACCTGAGAATGTCTAGTTTCTGACTATGGTTTTCTTTTCTCGAAACAATGAGCCATTTAGTACAGTTTCAACAAATAAGTATCAGGGTTCAGAAAACGGGACAGATTCTGTCCTTCCACTTCAAATCACTCTAAACTGACTTACACTTGACCAAATGGAACAAAACCTTAGACTTAACAAAAGAAATTTGAGTATAGTTTCTAATGGAAAAAGAATCGTTCAAATCAGAGTTCAATTGAAGACACAAGACCTGAAACACTGAACCTATACCTAGTTTAAGTCCAGAAATTTGACCTGACTTGGGACGCTCATAACTCGAGCTACACTACTCCAAATTTAACCAAACCAGTGCCAAAGTGACCAAAATTAAGTCTGTTTTCTAACAAAAAAAGTCCCATAATTGTTTGACGAACAGAAAGTTCACAGTTTCAAAAATACCGAACCTACGTCCAGAATGCTTCCAGAATATTACCCTAACTTGTGGAATTCATATCTCGAGCTACACAACTCTAAATGCAACCAAACCAGCGTCAAATTAACAAGCATTCAATCAAGTTTTCGAAATGCAAACCACATAATTTTTCAATTAGTAAAACGTTCTCAGTCACTGAAATACTAAACCTATGTCAGAACATCTCAAAACAGTGAATTCAACAACACAAACAACCATCACACTTCAGCCACATATAGATATTATAAACATCAACAGCAATTTAAACAACTACTCCTAACACCTAGTACCCATGATTTCGTGGTTTATAAATTATTAACTATGAACGAGAGCCCCCTTACCTTATTGAAGAACTCGAATCCTAGGCTTAGAAACCTTGAAAAACTTAGCTTTTCTTCTCTCTCCTCTTTTCTTTCTTGGTCACGAACTCCTCTCTTTCTTTTTCTCTATGGAAGCCACGAAATTCCTCTCTTTTTCCTTGCCTTGGCCGCCACTCCTTAGCTCTCACTCTCTCACAAAATCTAATTTTCTCAACTAATGAAACCCTAACTTAAAAACTCCTTATTTATAGGCTCACTTAACCAATCATGGGCTTTCTTAGTTTATGACTTAATCATGGGCCTCCACTAACACCTCTAATTCGCCACCACCTATCCACATATACTAACAACTAATTATTTCTAATATTCTATCACATAAAATCCCTAAATAATTATTCCTATCATTTTATTTTATTTTTCTCAAACACAAACCCTAGATAATTAATTAAATAAATTAACTAATTATTTTGGGCTGTTACAGCTCCCTTCATGTACTATATGCTTGGCTCCTTAACCACGTCATCGCTCACAAGAATCAAGCTCCAGATCTGTTGGCTTATGCCTTGAATTATGAGGTGGAGGTCAAAAGTGCTCAGGAGTGGGTGCATGCCTTAGGGAGTCTCAACGCCCTCAAGATCCGCTGGTTCACTTATTCATGTTGGAAGAACAGACCATCAGTAGTGTTTCAGTGTGGAGACTTTCAGAACGTACCACTGATGGGAACTCAATGCTGCATCAACTATAATCCTTCCTTGACTATCCGACAGATTGGGTACCCTATGAGGAATATGCCTACTGAAGACATGTTGGCTCCTATCTTCCTTGACAAAGAAGATCTGAAGAACAAGGGTCTGCTTCGGAAAATCTCAAAGGCATGGGAAACTGTGGTCCGTAAAGATAGAGATGAGCTCATGAAAAAGGTTGGCGATGTCACTTTTTACCAATGGTTGCATGAAAGAATCCAAAGTGCTCGTCCACCTTCCCAAGAGGCACTGCCAGTCGAGAGAGAGATGCCAAAGCCTCACCTTCCTACCCCTGAGGAGTTGAATGAGGTTAAATCTTCCTTAGCAAAAGCGGAAGAAGGAAAAAAGGCATTGCAAGCAGAGTTGGAGAAAATAACCCTACAAAAGGAGAAGTTAGAGGAAGAGAACAAAATCAAGATGATAGCTGTTGAGGAGGGTGTCAAGCAATTCAAAGCGGAAAAGGAGAGTAAACTAGAAGCTCAGAAATACCTAAAGGGGGCTAGGGATGAACTCCAAAGGTACAAACAGAAAACAAGAAAGGCCCTTGAAGAAGCCAAAGAATGGAAGATTGTGGCGACTGAGCCCAGACAAGAACCTCACTTGGTGGTGGAGTTGAAAAGGCAGCTGAAGAATCTTGACCAATAAAGAAATTCCATTGGGAATGTTCTCAGAGAATATCAAGAAATGCTGAGGTATGAGCAAGAAAGATCTGATGAACTGACTAGGAATCTCCGGTACCTAGGGGAGTCTTAGAGGCAGGTACAAGCGGAGAGCAAGTACTGGGAGCAGCGCTTCCTAGCACTGATTGGCAAGATAGAAGAGCAAGAGATCGTTAAAGAGCTAAGAGATGAGATCCGACTTTGGAGGGGCAAATTTTCGAAGTTGGCATGGCTAGCTAATCAAGCTGTAAGGGATGTCCCCAGAAGGCTAAGGAGGGTTGAAGCTGAGATGCTTCCCTTCAATACCCCAGTCCATGTGTATGAGTTTGTGAATTTCTGCAAGGCCCTGACTGAGGAGCTCATGGAAAAGGCTGAAGGAGCCGCTGCTGCAAGCAAAGAAAGAGAAAAGAAGAAGAAGTTGAAGACCATATGCTACTAGATTTCAGTGCATTGTAATTTTCCTTTTAGAATGTTCTCTAGGAAGTTATAATTTTTCTTTAGAATGTTGTAATTTTCTAAGAGCATTGTATTTTTCTTTGGGAGATATTCTATTGCACTCTTAATAGTATTGTACTCTCTTTCTTTCTTATGATTGGCTTAAAGGAAGTATGCCCTATCGCTTGTTGATCCCAATGTTCGTCACGCTCTTAAAATGTTTCGATATTTGCTTATGACAAGAGCGAGTTATCTCACGAAAATAGCTTAAGGCCGTGTGCATATGCATTGCATTCATTTACGCATTCATACTTGTACTCATAAAAATGTTCTACCAACAGAAACGAAAGGCAAACTGGTTCGCCAACACTGATATTCTACCCGTCTACAAGCAAGATTGATGGCTAGCAATCAACATCTCGAGAATGAGGACCCCCTGGGTCAAGATAAGTCGGTTGTAGAGATTCTTAACCCTGAGCAGCTGGCTCAGGAGAATCAAGCTTTGAAGACTAAAGTTGAGGCTATGGAAGAACAGATGGTTGAAGTAATGAGTATGCTACAGAATCTGAGGGGTGGGGCCGCTGCTGGGGCCGCCGCTGTTGTAAATCCCGAAGGGGTTGTTACCTTCGTTTCTCCTCCGGTGTCCGCTGAAGTTACAACTACTCACACTTCTTATGGACAGGGGGTCAGTCACTTTGCCCATCCTCCAGGGGCAAGCGGACATAGTCATCTGAATGCACCGATATATCCTTGGTGGATGCCAATGGGTTATATGCCGTCTGTTGCTGAAGCTATTCCTGTGGGGTCAAGTCAACCTGTCACTGGCATTGTGCTGCCAAGAAGTTCACCTAGTCCTACTCTGGGAGCTGCTGTGAACCCTCAGAGCGCGGTCCATCATAGGGGAAACCCTGTTCAGTACTATGGGGGTTATTATCACAGTCCGGGGAACTATCCACAAGGTCATTTGTTTGAGAACACTCAGCATGGGGATCGGTATCACTCGCTTGAAGAGCGTTTAAGAGCTGTGGAAGGATCGGGAACTAGAGCCAGGGATGCCCGAGATTTGTGCCTTGTCCCAGTTGTTGTTATACCCCCTAAATTCAAAGCACCTGACTTTGATAAATATCGCGGCACCGGGTGTCCATCTAGCCATTTGACGATGTACGTTAGAAAAATGGCCGCTTATGCTCATGATGACAAGGTGTTCAGTCATTATTTCCAGAACAGTCTGACTGGGGCATCGTTAGATTGGTATATGCAGCTGCAATCCTCCGAAGTTCACAGTTGGAAGGATCTCTCTGAAGCATTTCTGAAACAATACCAGTATAACATGGACCTTGCTCCAGACCGGTCTCAATTACAGCACATGAGTAAAGGAGATAGAGAATCGTTCAAAGAATATGCTCAAAAATGGAGGAGCATAGCTGCTCAGGTAAAGCCGCCATTGACTGAAAAAGAGATGATGTACATGTTTATGGAGACCCTTCCAGGGCTGTATTATGATAGGTTGGTGGGGAGCGTTTCATCCAATTTCTCAGATATGGTTGTCATTGGGGAACGATTAGAGCACGGATTGCGTAGCGGAAAGATTGCTGGAGGTTTTGGCAATTCTAGTGGACAAAAGAAACCCTTTTCCAATTTCCCCAAGAAGAAAGAAGGGGAAACCAATGTTATTACCGCAGGGGGAGGCCCATCTTTCAGCTCTCCACAACAGGCGGTGCCATTATCTTTCAACTCTCCGCAGCAAACTAATTCAGGCTACAGAGCCCAGAACTATCAAGAGAAGAGGCGCTCTAATTTTAATCCGATTCCAATGACCTATACTGAGTTGTTCAATCACCTTGTCTCAAAGAATTTGGTCAATACTCTCCCCATGAAGCCTATACAACCTCCCTTTCCTAGGGGATACAATGCTGATGCTACTTGTAGCTTTCATAGTGGAGGGGTCGATCACACGGTGGAAGACTGCAAGGCTTTCAAATATGTAGTCCAGGATTTGATTGACGCCAACTGGATCTCTTTCAAGCCGAACAGTCCAAGTACAACTACAAACCCCCTACCGGGACATGAGACACCATCCGCTAATGCAGTAGAGGAATCTGTGGGACAGACAATGATAAAAGATGTTAAGTGTATCCAGACTCCTCTGGAAAATATACATGCTGAGCTGTGCCGTTGTGGTGTTATCAAGAAGGGCTGTGTATGCGCTGATCCTTTATGTGTAGGTGCATGTGAAGTTTTCAAGTCAGTTCTGCAAGACTTGATGGATCGTTATGTGGTTCGAGTGGGAGTAGTTGAAAAGGAAGAAAGTGTGCTGATGTTGCAGTTCAATGGTGGTAAAGAGGCTAGGAAGCCAATTGAGATATTGTACAATCCAAAACAAGCCCAAGTCAAGCCTCAGCCAGTGGTTATTGGAATTCCTGCTCCATTCCCATATGAGAAGGACAGTGCAGTGCCATGGATATATAGTACCCAGCCCCCAGTAGAGAGTTCTCCAAACCCTTCTGTTGTTACCAATATAACTGGGGCAAGTGGAATGACAAGGAGTGGCCGTATGTATACCCCCAATTTCGTTCAGGGTGAATCATCCAAAGAAGCTGAAGATAGGGCTCGCAAAGGGAAGGATAAAGAAGTGGAGAATGCTCAGAAAAAGAAAGTGGCAGAACAATAAACTGATGAGTTCCTAAAGATTCTAAGGCAAAGTGACTATAAGGTGGTTGACCAGATGAATCAGATCCCAGCAAAAATCCCAATGCTGTCATTGTTGCTAAGTTCAGAAGCGCATCGAGCTGCCCTAATGAAAGTACTGAATGGGGCTCATGTTGCTCAGAATATTTCCGTGGGCCAATTTGATGAAATAGTTGGGAATGTTGTGGCTGCGAATCATGTGACTTTTGCCGATGACGAGCTTCCCCCAGAAGGAAGGAAACACAACCAAGCCCTACACATCGCTGTTAAATGTGGGGATTTCGTGCTAGCTCGTGTTCTGATCGACAATGGTTCTTCTCTAAATGTGATGCCAAAATCCACTCTAAACAAGTTGGATGTGGATTGTTCTTTCATGAAGCCTAGCTCGACATTGGTGAGGGCGTTTGATGGATCGAGAAAAGAGGTAATAGGGGAAATGGAGTTCCCTATTCAGATAGGTCCTGAGACATTCTGTGTTAACTTTCAAATCATGGACATCTCCTCGTCCTACAGCTGTCTGCTTGGAAGACCGTGGATTCATATGGCGGGAGCCATCCCTTCCTCTCTACATCAGAGAGTCAAGTTTGTGGTCGATGATAAAATTGTGGTAGTGTTCGGAGAGGAGGAGATGTTAGTTAACAAACCTTCTCCTTTCCGTTTTGTGGAAGCGGCCGAAGAATCCCTGGAGACTTCCTTCCAGTCTCTCGAAATTGCCAACGCTGTGTTTGGAGGGGGTGAGCCGTCGCCTGTGATAAAGTTGTCAAAAGATGAAGAAATGGTTGCAAGAATCATGATGGATCAGGGGTACCAGCTGGGACGCCGCTTGGGAAAGGCTGGACAAGGAATTCTTGCTCCTATCCAGCTGAAAGGAAACAAAGATCGTTGTGGGTTGGCATATTACCCAAGTGAGGCTGAATGGAGGAAGTTGGCTGAAGAGAGAAGAGGTGAATGGTTGGCCAAGTTGAGAGGCCAGGATCCATGGTCAAAGAAGATCCCCATCGGTGACATCAGTCAAAGCTTCAAGAGTGCAGGGTTGCTAGATCCAGACCAGATCACTGCTATTGAGAATGGTTCAGAGGATGAAGAAGGCGGTACCAGTCTAGTCTGTCGTTGCCTTGATGGAGAGAAACTCAAGAATTGGGAAGCTGTAGACTTGCCCATCACTTTTAGTTCAAAGTAATGATTGTAATGCATTCCTTTGGCTCTGCCCAAGGCCTCAGGATAGTTGTTAGGGCCTGCATGTTTTTATTTTCAATGACACCATCATCAATAAAAACGCTTGTTTTGAATTCCATCAATAAAATCTCTTTTTCTCCATTTATCTTTCCTTTCTTTTCGCTTTATTTTGTTTGTTTCGCTTTTCATTCTACTTTCTGCTTCTACAAATGCAGATCAAAAGTAATTGTCTCTGAAAATAACAGTGCCAATGATTCCTATTATGACTTTGATCATCCAATCAACCAAACTGAAGGGGGTGTTGAGGAAAACTGGGAAACTCCCCCGGAATTGACGAGACTAATAAGGCAGGAAGAAAAGATCATTCAGCCTCATGGAGAGTCGATTGAGATAATCAACTTGGGTACAGAAGAGGATAAAAGGGAGGTTAAGGTCGGTACCGCCATGGAAGATAGTGAACGCAAAAGGCTAATCCAACTCTTGCGTGATTACGCTGATGTCTTTGCGTGATCGTACAAAGATATGCCAGGGTTAGATACTGATATTGTTGAACACAGGTTGCCCGTGAAGCCAGAGTGTCCACCGGTCAAGCAGAAATTGAGAAGAATAAAACCTGAGATGTCATTGAAGATCAGGGATGAGGTAAAAAAGCAGTTTGATGCGGGGTTTCTAGCAGTGGCCAAGTATCCACAATGGGTAGCAAATATCTACCCTGTTCCAAAAAAGGATGGCAAGGTCAGGATGTGTGTCGATTACAGGGATCTGAACAGAGCTAGCCCCAAAGACGACTTCCCTCTGCCTCATATTGATGTTCTGGTAGACAGTACAGCCCAACATTCTTTATTCTCCTTTATGGACGGGTATTCAGGGTACAATCAGATAAAAATGGCTCCGGAAGATATGGAGAAACCCACCTTCATAACTCTCTGGGGAACATTCTGCTACAAAGTGATGCCTTTTGGACTCAAGAATGCCGGTGCAACTTATCAGAGAGCAATGGTGACATTATTCCACGACATGATGCACAAAGAAATTGAGGTGTATGTAGATGATATGATTGCAAAATCCAAGACTGATAAGGGGCACATTGTCAATCTGCGAAAACTCTTCGAACGTCTACAGAAGTTCAAGCTCAGGTTAAACCCAGCCAAATGCACTTTCGGTGTGAGATCTGGAAAGTTACTGGGATTTATCGTCAGTCAGAAAGGGATAGAGGTCGATCCAGATAAAGTCAAAGCAATCCTTGAAATGCCAGCACCAAAGACTGAAAAAGAGGTCCGTGGTTTCCTTGGGAGACTGAACTACATCTCAAGGTTCATATCCCAATTGACCGCCACTTGCGAGCCTCTCTTTAAGCTGTTGTGCAAGAACCAAAAATTAGAGTGGAATGATGATTGCCAAAGAGCTTTTGAAAGGATTAAGAATTACCTTCAAAACCCACCAATTCTGATGCCGCCAGTGTCCGGAAGACCGCTTATCCTGTATCTAACCGTGTTGGACAATTCGATGGGGTGTGTGCTGGGGCAGCATGATGAATCAGGAAGGAAAGAGCATGCCATATACTACTTGAGTAAAAAATTCACTGACTGTGAGACGAGATATTCAGTGCTAGAGAAGACTTGTTGTGCCTTAGCATGGGCTGCTCATCGTCTAAGGCAGTACCTGTTGAGTCATACAACCTGGTTGGTATCTAAAATGGATCCAATCAAGTATATTTTTGAAAAGCCGGCACTCACAGGACGGATCGCTCGTTGGCAGATGTTTTTATCAGAGTACGATATCCTGCATGTCACGCAGAAGGCGGTCAAGGGCAGTGCACTCGCCGAGTACTTAGCATGTCAGCCAATTCAAGACTACCAATCAATGCAGTATGATTTTCCCGATGAAGACATCATGGCACTGTTTGAGGAAGGAAAGTCTCAAGAAGAGGAGAGGTGGAGGATGATATTCGATGGCGCATCCAATGTGATGGGGGCACGGAGCTGGGGCTGTGCTAATCTCCCCAGATAACCGTTTCGTTCCGGTCACTGCCAGATTAAGCTTTTATGTCACTAACAACATCGCAGAATATGAAGCGTGCATCTTGGGGATTCAGGCAGCACTTGAATGGAAGGTTAAAAGACTCGATGTGTATGGTGATTCGGCTTTGTTTATTCATCAGGTGAGAGGTGATTGGGAGACCAGAGATCCTAAATTGATCCCTTATTGTAATTATGTCCAGGAATTGATGGAGTCTTTCGACGAAATTACTTTCCAGCATATCCCTCGAGGTGAAAATCAGTTGGCCGATGCTCTGGCAACTCTGTCGTCAATGTTCAACATCAATTGCGACAAAAATCTAACTCGTATCAGAATCCAACATCGGGGTCTCCCTGCACATCATTACTGCACTGCAATTGAGGAAGAGCCTGATAGCAAGCCATGGTATTATGATATCAAACAGTACGTCATCAATAGAGAATATCCCCCCGGGGCATCAGAGAATGACAAAAGAACGCTCAGAAGATTGTCGAGGAGTTTCTTTTTGAATGGCGAAGTTCTTTACAAAAGAAATTATGATATGGTCCTCCTGAGGTGTGTGACAGAGGAAGAGGCAGCAAAAATTATGAAAGAAGTCCATGAAGGGTCGTTCGGGGTTCATTCCAGTGGGCACACCATGGCAAGAAAAATCTTGAGAGCCGGCTATTATTGGTTGCAGATGGAAGGTGACTGCTACAGCTTCGTCCGAAAGTGCCACAAGTGCCAAATCTATGCTGATCACATTCATGTGCCACCTACCTCTCTAAATGTCATGACTGCATCTTGGCCGTTCTCAATGTGGGGCATGGACGTCATTGGCCCTATAGAGCCTAAAACATCAAATGGACATCGTTTCATTCTGGTTGCAATCGATTATTTCACTAAGTGGGTCGAAGCTGCTTTCTACTCCAGTGTAACCAGTTCAGTGGTCACCAAATTTGTGAAGAAAGACTTGATTTGCCGTTATGGTCTTCCCAACAAGATCATCACTGATAACGGCAGCAACCTGAACAGTAAAATGATGAAGGACTTGTGCGCAGAGTTCAAAATCCAGCATCATAATTCTTCACCCTATCGGCCCAAGATGAATGGGGCAGTCGAAGCGGCTAACAAAAACGTCAAGAAGATAGTGCAGAAAATGGTGGTCACGTACAAAGATTGGCACGAGATGCTTCCTTTCGCTCTACACGGCTATCGTACTTCCGTGCGTACATCGACCGGGGCAACCCCTTTCTCTTTGGTATACGGGTCAGAGGCAGTCCTCCCTATCGAGGTCGAAATACCCTCCCTGCGGGTACTAATTGAAACTAAGCTGGAAGAAGCAGAGTGGGTACAAGCTCGCCTAGATCAGCTAAATCTCATTGAGGAGAAGAGAATCAGAGCCTTGTGTCATGGGCAGCTATACCAGCAAAGGATGAAAACCGCTTTCGACAAGAAAGTTCGTCCCCGAGGATTCAATGAGGGAGACGTAGTGCTCAAGAAGATCCTGCCTATTCAAAGTGATCCCCGTGGAAAATGGACTCCCACCTATGAGGGCCCGTACATAGTCAAGAAAGCCTTCTCCGGAGGAGCGCTGATACTCACGAACATGGACGGAGAAGATTTAAGGAACCCCGTCAATTCCGATCAAGTGAAGAAGTATTATGCCTGAAAGAAATAGACGAAAAAAAAAGAAAGACAAGCCAAGTAAGAATTAGCTCGCTAGGTTGAAAACCCGCAAAGGGCGGCCTAGGAAAAATCAGAGCGACCCGGTGGATTGAAAACCCGCAAAGGGCGATCCAGGCAAAAATTAGGGTCGGAAAGCTTGGGCATGAAAAGTAAAGAAAGGCATACAACTCCCCTGAAGACTTGGATGAGGAGGTGATCAAGGTCAAGGACATAAATGTTTAGCACTGTTCCACAGAGACGGACAGTCAGTAATCAGCTTCTCTCTTTTTCGTGTCTTTTTATAGTTTAAACTTTCAAATGTATTGAACAGTTGGCGTAACTCCTTGTGCGACCAATTTCTACATCAATAAAGTTCAATCTTTCTCATGTCTGTTTGTTTTTCTATTTCCCTGCTTTTTATGCTCAAAAAAACGTTTTATGATGATAGTAACACTGACCTGTAAAACATGTGCATAAATCATAGAGCATCACAATCATTGCGAATTTTTTAAAAGTTGTGGGAAGGAAGCAACTTCTCAGGGCAAATTAAGCTTATAAGGAAATAATTGCACTCATAGGCCATTTCAGATGGCAAATTACAAGACAATCGGCACTGGGCTTATACGCCACCGCAATTCCAATCGGTCCCTCAGTCTTGTCGCGGTTTGGTTGAACCAGCAAAAGGGAATAAGCCAAAAGAGCAAAAGAGAAAAAGAAAAAACAAAGGATCAGAAAAAAGAAAGCTGGTCAAAAAAAAAACCAAGAAAAGCAAACAGTCAGAAAGGAGAAAGCTGACAAAAGAGATGAAGAATCAGGAATAGCATTTCACCACATTCATCATCACACCAAAATCATAGCATTGCATGCACATGCATAACATGCCCTTGCATAACATGCACCCATGCACTATTCCTTGCATCAACTGATGTATGCAGGTACATCAATTCAGCGCGGCAGCATTGAACATTTCAATCAATCAATCAACAGGATTCGTGAATCCCTTCAGAACCCAAGTGTCCCTTCAAAAGCAGACTTCACCTCGTATTCGAGCTGCGGGTAAGTCCTTCAGACCCCGATTGGTCCTTCAGACTAGTTGTGTCAGCCTAAGACACAATGGACGTCCTTCATGGTCAACATATCAGTTCCGGATCTGATCTTGACCCATCATGGCCGCTCGAATGCAAAGGCCCCCTCAGACCGTTTTACTAGTACCGTTGCTAGTTCGCGCTCCATCAGACCCATTGGTCCATCAGGCTTAGGCATGCCCTTTAGACCTCGTCGGTCCTTCAGTTTAACTCCAATCAATGCGCCAAGCATCGACTGCGAATTAGACCTTCAGAGCCTTAGTGCTCCTTCAGACCCTGAGTGGTCCTTCAGAGCCTTAGTGCTCCTTCAGACCCTGAGTGGTCCTTCAGAGCCTTAGTGCTCCTTCAGATCCCGAGTGGTCTGTCATTTTCTCTCTCGGTTAATGCGCCAAGTGTTAACCGTTCCGCGTTTGTTCTCAAGCCCGTTTATTCAAAAATAGAAAAAGAAAAGAGGAAAATTCGGGTTTCCCCCAAGTAGACAAAATCGGTATAATTTCTGAATTCTTTATCTTCATTTTGCCTTGGAATATGTTTCGGCCAATTCATATTCCTCGTTAAAATTCAGATAAAGAGGGGCAGCTGTCATACCCCAATTTTGTCCGGCTTAGGTCAAAACCCTAATTTTCCACACAAAAAAATATATAATAAATTATGCATTGCATTTTGGGTCCTAGAAACCATTCCAAAGTTTTTGAAATCATTTTTAGGGTTAGAATGCACTTTTTGGGAAATTAGGGTTTTTAGGGTCAAAAAGGGCATTTTGGTCATTTCTCACAAAAGGGTCTATAAAAATAATTTTTGCATGAAAATATTTTTCATTAAGCCTCATGCATGAAAATATTTTTTAGAAAGTATAAAATTGATTTTATCATACATATAATGTATTCTTGATGAATAAGGAAGTTATCCATGTTTTTAGGAAGGCACTCAATCGATTACATCATATCCTTCCTTCAAGCAAATAATCGATTATCTACTCTGAAAATCAAGGGGGATAATCGATTATCTACTTGAAAATTAAGGGGGATAATCGATTATCTACTCTGAAAATCAAGGGGGATAATCGATTATCTACTCTGAAACAATTCAGGAGCATAATCGATTATCCCATGTTTTCACTAAGGACCATAATCGATTATCGCCTATTTTGGAAAGTTTTTATGGTTTTGGAAAGTGCCTAATCGATTATCCAAGGCACCTAATCGATTATTGAATCTGAGATCCAAGGCACCTAATCGATTAGCATACACCAAGTTATTTCCAACATAATCGATTATCATGTTTCCTAAAATAAATCAAATCTGATTTCCTATAAATAGGACGCTCATTTTTCATTTCAAAACACACACATTTTTCACGAGATCAGAGAAAAACACACATTTTTCGAAATCTCTCACATTTTAGAAAAAAAAAACTCTTCTACACTTTATTTTTGCTCTATTCGTTCTGTTGGTCCGTCAGAGTTGATCTTTCGCTAAAAGTTAGTTGGGGTTGCATTCTTCAAAGCTGTAATATCTGCCTTCATTAGAGGTATTTCTGTCTTTACATTTGTTATTATTCAATTACTGTGATCCGTGCCAAAATTGCCCTTATGTGATTTAACTTAGCTTTAGTGTTTATTGTCCATTGTTGATGATGAATCATATGATTCCCACTTATGCCTAGTGCATCATGTTCTAAGTGGTGAAGATGGTTTCAGATGATTCAACCTCCCCCTTTTTTTAATGAATAAAAGATAGTTAGGTTGATGGTTTAAGGTCCATGGGGTATTGCAAGGGATAGGTTACCCAAAACCTTGATGCTCCCTCCTCTTTGATTGTGTTACTAGCCTTTGGGCACTTATTCATGAATGCAAAGGATAGGCTTACCTTAGCGTTGATGCCATTTCCCCTTTTGTTCATGTTATTGAGAAATCGTTGCTCATATGTTCCTTAGTTTAATTAAGATCATTCTATGCCTATGATCAATTGCTTGCTTGTTTTTGATGCATTTTAAATGTCTTGATTCAATATGCCATTCCATCCATGTGTATGACCTCCTAATGAAGACGTAAGTCTACATGCCTGTTGTAGCATAGAGTCATTAGGGTAAGTACACTCCTTCCTACACACACACACTTGCTTTGAGAACTTTACCTTGCATCCCTGATAAGTGGGTCTTTTGATCATGTTGGCATGTTTAGTCTTGATTAAATATTCTACATATGCATGATTTCGTGATTATTGAATGTGCTTGAACTTTTGCAATCAATCATTGATAGTACCTTCACCCTTCTTTTCCAAAAATCTTTTGAACTCTTTTCCAATTAATACGAGTTATTAGTGACTATCACTCAAAGCCTTGGCTTGTTTGATTGTCATGAACGCCATCAAGAGTTATTAGTAATGATCGCTCAAAGCCTTTGCTTGCTTGATCGTTATGAAAACTCTTCCCCTTTCAAACCCCTTCAAAAACATTTTCATTAGAACTACGTCGCTTTGATTCCCATTTGGGATACGTAGGAGCGAGTCACGTTCTCGTCAAGCGCAACAAATAAAAATCCTTTGCGCAACAAATAAAAATCCTTTTCGCAACAATAAACAAATCATTTTCATAAAACAAACAAAAAGAATCATTTTCAAACCCATTGTTGCTAGTAGCTCATCAGAGCCTTTGTTCGTTTAGCTATTAGTGGCAATGTCCTTTTCTCATAAGAATAATAAACGATGATCCATCATAACCTTTGTTAGTTTGATCATCGTGCAAATCAATCTCTTTCGAAAATCACTTTCAAAAAAAGATAATAAAAACGAGTTGTTATCAATAGTCCATCAGAACCTTTGTTCGTTTGACTAGCGGTACAACTCTCTCTTTTTGAGTATTTAGTAGTGATTCATCATAGCCTTTGCTAGTTTGATCATTCACTAATGCTCGTCCTATTTCAAAAACTCACCAAAAAAGATATAAAACAAAAACTTTTCAAAAAGACAACCAAGAACTACGTAGCTTTGAATTCTCCATCGCACCGGGAGATACGTAGGAGCGGGCCATGTCCCGTCAAGCACTTTTTTCTAAAAACCCTTTTTTTCCCCCTTTCTCGCCAAAAATAAAATTTTCATCAAGTTTTCCCATTCATCTTAAAACAAGAAATAAATAGGCAAATCTAGGTATTTTTCAAATCAAACGTTAAAACCACACATTTAATTAGAGGTTCCCTTTCGGTAGAAAGGACGTGCGCGGTGCTAACACCTTCCTCGCACGTAATCGACCCCCGAACCTATATCTCTAGTTTTCAAAAGACCATCCGCCTTGTCCAAAAGACCTTTTTTCAATGGTTTGGTCTTAAAATTAAAATATTGGTGGCGGCTCCAAAATTTTTCCACGTTGTACATTGAGAAACCCAAACCGGGGAATTTTTCGGGGTGCAACAGCTGGCGACTCCACTGAGGACACTTTTTAAAAAGACGGGGGTCAAGCCCCTTCTAATGCACTCCCCAAGGTTTCCCATGGATAGAAACATATTAGTATCATGAAATCAAGTATGATCGAAGTAGTTTTATGTTATGTTCATGTCATTGTTTTTGTGATGGCCGATATGGTATTTTATGAGATCGATTATGACTAAGCTAGGTTATCATAATGTTGAGTATGGGCGATACATTATGATGCGGACTAGGTAATGGATAGTTATAGGTCAAGTTAACAACCTTAGTAAGCCGTGTGAGATCACTTAACGATAAGAACAAGTTAGTAATTAGTTCATGTTAGTATCAAGACCAGGTTATGTTCAAATTCATTGTTATTCTCGGCTCACTGTCATGTTCACAGATCATTGTTCACGGCTCATTGATCAAGGTATATTAAAATATATACATCAAGTTAGGGTGACGACCCTATTTCAGCTTAGTGTGCTAGGGGAGGGGAAGTCATGAGCCCTATGAACCTAGGCCCCATGAGGTTTGCCCACTAGCGATTAGTGGATTGGGTTCACCGGGAGCTTATTTTGCCAAGTGACCGGTGACATGCTAAAGATCATTGTTCATTGTTCAGGTGTTGCCTCTTGTAACTGCTTATGAGGGTTATGAGGACAACGTTCATGTTAGCCACATAGTCAAATATTAAGCCTATGAATTATGAATCAAGAAAAACGAATCAAGCATAATTGAACCGAGAGAGTTAGTAAGGGGTCTCGAAAGAACTCACTGAGACAAGTTGTCTCACCCAATCCATGTTGTTGTTTTTCAGAATTGTAGGCTAAGTTGAAGATGATGAGGCATGGTCATGGAGATGCTTGAGGAGCAGCCGCTATCTTTATTTTATTATGTCTTGTATTCAGTTTCCTTTGTACCTTGTATTCAGATCCTTAGTATGTACGATTGTACGACTTATGTTATAAAGTTGTAAATCGCTTCCGCGCACTTTCTGTTTTGGTACTGAACACTAGTTGAGTGGTGTAAGAACGCTTTATGCATTTTTCATGTTAAGTTATGTAACGCTCTTGATGGTTTTTAGCATCAAGTATTAGTAGGTGTTCAGTATTTAAAACAGGAGGTACTCTGATGTATGCCAGTAGTGCATTTCGGTAGTTTCTACAAGTTAGAAATTAACGGGGTGTTACAATTGGTATTAGAGCAGTTCGACCTAGTCGGGCTTAGAATTCCATAGTCTCTTAAGTCCTCTAAGTGTGATTCCTCTTAGTATGCTATTAGACGTTTAGCCTGATCAACTAAACACTTTGTGCATATTTCGCAGAATCATGGCTGGTGGAAGTAGGAGAAGCGTCCCTGTTGATCCAAATACCGAATGGATGCAGAACGTCATCGAGACGCAACAGAAGATGATGAATGACATGATGCAAATGCAACAGCAGCAGATGGCTCAAATGGCTCAAATGCATCATGAGAGAATGAATCAGCAGCAACCGAATGTTCAACAACCTCATCTGGAAGATCCGAATAGGGCTTACTTTCGTTTTCAGAAGATGAATCCTCAAAGTTTCAAAGGAGAACCTGAGGTAATGGTGTCACATTTCTGGTTGGATTCGATGGAGAAGATTTTTAGGACTCTTCAATGCAGCGAAGAAGAGAAGGTTCTCTTTGCCGCCCATATGCTCGAGGAAGATGCTCAAACCTGGTGGACCAATGCTCATGATTTGATGGTGAATCAGGGAACTCCTGTTACCTGGGCCAACTTCAAGGAGATGTTTATTGGTCACTTTTTCCCTCCGGTGATGAAGTTAAGCAAGCAAGCCGAGTTTGTCAACTTGAGGCAAGGTGAGATGTCGGTGGGTGAGTTCACCGCCAAGTTCGAAAGGCTGTCGCAGTTTTATCAATTGGCAAAGCATGCTCCTAATGATGAGTGGAAGACGCTGATGTACAAGGCAGGTCTTCGTGCGGATGTGGCCCAAGGTCTTAGCTCTTATGCTATGACTAGTTATGCTGGATTGGTGCAGCAAGCTTATGTTGCAGAGGCAGATCTCAACAGGATGTATGAAGAAAGGAAAGCTTATCGGAAGGAAAAGAAAAAGGCATTGGAATTGCCAACCCCAAGTGAGGAGCCAAAGGGTAACTCCAACAAAGGAAAGCAAGTAGTGGTGTCTGAATTTCCACGGTCAGTTAAGTGTTCGAAATGCGGAAAACCTCACGGTGGAGAGTGTCGCCTGGGGTCAACTGTGTGCTATTACTGCAAAGGCGAAGGGCATTACGCTCACGAGTGTCCGGCGAAGAAAAGGAGCAAAGAAGAGAATGCAGCTCCAGCCCGCGGAAGAATATACGTGTTAGATGCTAAAAAGGGGAAAGTTGATGACAGTTCGGCGAAAGGTATTTCTTAGTCCAATTTTGAGGACAAAATTTTTAAAAGTTGGGGTGAATGTAACATCCCCTATTTTACTATTTAATTATATTAGCATAATATTAATTATTAGTGATTTATTTAATTGATTGAAATTATTTAAATTAAAAATGACTTGTTTGATTTATTAAGTATGAAATTGTATGTGATTGAGTATTTAATTAAGTTAAGTTAGGATGATTAGGAGTGAGAGGAGTCATATGGAATAGAGTTAGTAAGTGAGGGGCATTTTCGTCTTTGTACCTTACCCTATATAAGCTCTTCTTCCAGCTGAACCAAAGAAGATAACATAGTCCAAATTGTGAAAGAAAAATCAGAAGAAAGAAGAGGGGAGAGAAGAGAGAGTTGCGAGAGGGAGAAGGGAAAAGAGAGGAGAGGATATTCCCAAATCTTAATGCATGTTAAATCCATGGGTACCAAAATGATCAGTTCACTCCCTCCATTCTATTGATACCATTTTTCCATCTCAGAAACTCCTCCCTTTCCAAATCACCATTGAAGCCCAACCAAGCTCCACTTAGCCAAGTTGCCAAATCTGACCTTGCATGTCTTCTTTGTGAGCCTTAGCACCAATTTCAGCACCCACATTTCGAGTTGGAGCAACCTTAGGCATCATTTCAATAGTTGGGTTTCAGTGGGGAGGTGTGTCGGAGCGATTTCGGAGATAGTTCGTGAGTTGGTGTTGTGATCGAGTCCGAGGAGAGTTCGTGGTTCTCGGGAACGGTTGAATCTTTGGAGTATTGGCAAAGAGGTGAATTCTATACTCACTAGGATGTTATGGTCATGTTTGTTATGTTTCGAGTTTTGGTCTCGTAAGTTATGAAAACCGGTATTGAACCGTTTTATGAAAACATGGATGAATCGTTAAATTATGTGTTTGGTTACGTTAAATCATTGATTGCTATGTGATAATTGATTGGTTGCCATGATTGTTTGAATATATTATTAAGTTCGGATGTGAATCGAAATGGATACGGGAACGATCGGAATGGAAAAGAAAACACGAAAACTGACTTTTCTGAATTACTGGTAGTCGCGCATGGACCGTGCGCCCCTGGGCACGGGTCGTGCGTGGGGTTCTGGCACTCAAGGTGGATTTCTGAAAATTGAGCACGGATCGTGCGCCAAGGCACACGGATCGTGCGTCCCTTGCTGATGCCCAATTTTAAACTATGTCCTAAGTCATTCTGATTGGTCCTAAGCCCCTTCTAATCCACTCCCCAAGGTATTCTCAGCTCACTGTCATGTTCACAGATCATTGTTCACTACTCATTGTTCAAGGTATATTAAAATATATACATCAAGTTAGGGTGACGACCCTATTTCAGCTTAGTGTGCTAGGGGAGGGGAAGTCATGAGCCCTATGAACCTAGGCCCCATGAGGTTTGCCCACTAGCGATTAGTGGATTGGGTTCACCGGGAGCTTATTTTGCCAAGTGACCGGTGACATGCTAAAGATCATTGTTCATTGTTCAAGTGTTGCCTCTTGTAACTGCTTATGAGGGTTATGAGGACAACGTTCATGTTAGCCACATAGTCAAATATTAAGACTATGAATTATGAATCAAGAAAAACGAATCAAGCATAATTGAACCGAGAGAGTTAGTAAGGGGTCTCGATAGAACTCACTGAGACAAGTTGTCTCACCCAATCCATGTTGTTGTTTTTCAGAATTGCAGGCTAAGTTGAAGATGATGAGGCATGGTCCTGGAGATGCTTGAGGAGAAGCCGCTATCTTTATTTTATTATGTCTTGTATTCAGTTTCCTTTGTACCTTGTATTCAGATCCTTAGTATGTACGATTGTACGACTTATGTTATAAAGTTGTACTGAACACTAGTTGAGTGGTGTAAGAACGCTTTATGCATTTTTCATGTTAAGTTATGTAACGCGCTTGATGGTTTTTAGCATCAAGTATTAGTAGGTGTTCAGTATTTAAAACAGGAGGTACTCTGATGTATGCCAGTAGTGCATTTCGGTAGTTTCTACAAGTTAGAAATTAACGGGGTGTTACAGGGGAACTATCCATAGGGTCATCTGTTTGAGAGTTCGCAGCCAAGAGATCGGTATCGCCTGTTGGAAGAACGCCTAAGAGCTATGGAAGGGTCGGGTACTAGAGCTAAAGATGCCCGAGATTTGTGTCTCGTCCCAGATGTTGCCATCCCTCCTAAATTCAAGGCACCTGATTTTAATAAATACCGTGGCACTGGGTGTCCGTCCAGTCATTTGACGATGTATGTTAGAAAAATGGCAGCTTATGCCCATGATGATAAGGTGCTCATTGACTATTTCCAGAACAGTCTGACAGGAGCATCGTTAGATTGGTATATGCAGCTACAATCCTCCGACATTCACAGTTTGAAGGATCTTTCTGAAGCATTCCTGAAACAATACCAGTATAACATGGACCTTGCCCCTGACCGGTCTCAATTACAGCACATGAGTAAAGGGGATAGAGAATCATTCAAAGAGTATGCTCAAAAGTGGAGGAGCATAGCCGCTCAAGTGAAGCCGTCGTTGACTGAAAAGGAGATGGTGTACATGTTTATGGAGACTCTTCCAGGGCTGTATTATGATAGGTTGGTGGGAAGTGTTTCATCCAGTTTCTCGGATATGGTTGTCATTGGAGAACGATTAGAGCATGGATTACGCAGCGGGAAGATTGCTGGTGGTTTTGGTAGTTCTAATGGACAAAAGAAGCCCTTTTCCAATTTCCCCAAGAAGAAAGAAGGGGAGACCAATGTTATTACTGGGGGGAGAAGCCCGTCTTTCAGTTCTCCACCGCAAACAGTGCCATTTTCTGTTCCAGCTCAGCCACAACAAACTGATTCTGGTCACAGAACCCAGAACTACCAGGAGAAGAGGCGTGCTAGTTTTGATCCGATTCCAATAACCTGTACTGAGTTGTTCAACCACCTTATCTCAAAGAACCTGATCAACACTCGCCCCATGAAGCCTGTTCAACCTCCCTTTCCCAGGGGATACAATGCTGATGCAACCTGTAGTTTTCACAATGGAGGGATCGGTCACACGATAGAGGACTGCAAAGCTTTCAAGTATGTGGTCCAGGATTTGATTGATGCCAATTGGCTCTCTTTCAAGCAGAATAGTCCAAGCACAACTACAAACCCCTTTCCGGGACATGGGGCACCATCCGCTAACGCAGTAGAAGATTCTGTGGGGCAGACGATGATAAAAGATGTTGAGTGTATCCAGACCCCCCTGAAAAATATACATGCTGAGCTGTGCCGTTGTGGGGTCATCAAGAAAGGCTGTGTATGTGCTGATCCTTTGTGTGTAGGTGCCTGTGAAGTTTTCAAGTCATTTTTGCAAGACTTAATGGATCGTTATGCGGTTCGAGTGGAAGTGGTTGAAAAGGAAGAAAGCGTGTTGATGTTACGTTTCAGTGATGGTAAAGGGCCTAAGAAGCCAATTGAGATATTGTACAATCCAAAACCAGCCCAAGTCAAGCCTCAGCCAGTGGTTATTGAGATCCCTGCTCCATTCCCATACGAGAAGGACAGTGCGGTGCCATGGAAATACAGTACATTGCCTCCAGTAGAGAGTTCTCCAAGCACCTCTGTTGTTACCAATATAACTGGAGTAAGTGGAATGACAAGGAGTGGCCGTATGTATGCTCCTGAGTTCGTTCGAGGTGAATCATCCAAAGAAGCTGAAGACAGGGCTCGCAAAGGGAAAGATAAAGAAGCAGAGAATGCTCAGAAAAAGAAGGTGGCAGAACAGGAAGTTAGTGAGTTCCTAAAGATTGTAAGGCAGAGTGGCTATAAGGTAGTCGAGCAGATGAATCAGACCCCAGCAAAGATTTCAATGCTGTCGTTGTTACTTAGTTCAGAAGCACATCGAGCTGCCCTAATGAAAGTGCTGACTGAGGCGCATGTTGCTCAGGACATTTCCGTAGGTCAGTTTGACGGAATAGTTG
Source organism: Astragalus membranaceus (assembly GCA_039519185.1). Classification (NCBI taxonomy): domain Eukaryota; kingdom Viridiplantae; phylum Streptophyta; class Magnoliopsida; order Fabales; family Fabaceae; genus Astragalus; species Astragalus membranaceus. Next base: position 54,908,406 of record CM076854.1, on the reverse strand, counting down.
GGAATATCGTGGCTGCAAACCATTTGACTTTTGCTGATGATGAACTCCCCCCGGAGGGAACGAAACACAACCAAGCACTACACATCTCTGTTAAATGTGGGGATTACGTGTTAGCTCGTGTTCTGATCGACAATGGGTCTTCGCTAAATGTGATGCCAAAGTCCACTGTAAACAAGTTAGATGTGGATTGTTCTTTCATGAAGCCTAGCTCAACATTGGTGAGGGCGTTTGATGGATCGAAGAAGGAGGTACTAGGGGAGATGGAGTTCCCCATCCAGATAGGCCCTGAGACGTTCTATGTTAACTTTCAGATCATGGACATCTCCTCATCGTACAGTTGTTTGCTTGGAAGGCCATGGATTCATATGGCGGGAGCCATTCCTTCCTCTCTGCATCAGAGAGTCAAGTTTGTAGTCGATGATAAAACTGTGGTAGTATTTGGAGAGGAGGAAATGTTAGTCAACAAGCCTTCCCCCTTCCGTTATGTGGAAGCGGCCGAAGAATCCCTGGAGACTTCCTTCCAGTCTCTCGAAATTGCCAACGCTGTGTTTGGAGGGGGTGAGCCGTCATCACCTGTGCTGAAATTGTCGAAGAGCGAAGAGATGGTTGCAAGGATCATGATGGATCAGGGATACCAGCTGGGACGCGGCTTGGGAAAGGATGGACAAGGAATTCTTGCTCCTATCCAGCTGAAAGAAAACAAAGATCGTTGCGGGTTGGGATATTACCCAAGTGAGGCTGAAAAGAGGAAGTTGGCTGAAGAGAGAAGAGGTGAATGGTTGGCCAAGTTGAGAGGCCAGGATCCATGGTCAAAGAGGATCCCCATCTGTGACATCAGTCAGAGCTTCAAGAGTGCAGGGTTGCTAAATCCAAATCAGATCACTGCTATTGAGAATGGTTCAGAGGATGAAGAAGGCGGTACCAGTCTAGTCCGTCGTTGCCTTGCTGGAGAGAAACTCAAGAATTGGGAAGCTGTCGACTTGCCCGTCACTTTTAGTCCAAAGTAATGAATTGTAATGCAATCATTTGGCTCTGCCCAAGGCCTCAAGATAGTTTGTTAGGGCATGCATGTTTTTATTTTCAATGACACCATCATCAATAAAAACGCTTGTTTTGAATTCCATCAATAAAATCTCTTTTCTTCATTTGTCCTTTGTTGCTTTATCTTGTTTGTTTGTTTCGCTTTTCATTCTACTTTCTGCTTCTACGAATGCATATCAAAAATAATTATCTCTGAAAATAACAGTGCCAATGATTCATATCATGACTTTGATCATCCAATTAATCAAACTGAGGGGGATGTTGAGGATAACTGGGAAACTCCTCCAGAATTAATGAGGTTAATAGAGCAGGAAGAAAAGATCATTTAGCCTCATGGGGAATCGATTGAGATAATCAATTTGGGTACAGAAGAGGACAGGAGAGAAGTTAAAGTCGGTACTACCATGGAAGATAGTGAACGCAAGAAGCTAATCCAACTTTTACGTGATTACGCTGATGTCTTCGCGTGGTCGTACAAAGATATGTCGGGGCTAGATACAGATATTGTTGAGCACAAATTGCCGGTAAAACCAGAATGTCCTCCAGTGAAGCAAAAGTTGAGGCGGATGAAGCCTGAGATGTCTCTGAAGATCAGGGATGAAGTAAAGAAGCAGTTTGATGCTGGGTTTTTAGCGGTCGCCAAGTATCCACAGTGGGTTGCCAACATTGTTCCAGTCCCAAAGAAAGATGGAAAGGTCCGAATGTGTGTTGACTACCGTGATCTAACAAAGCAAGCCCTAAAGATGATTTTCCCCTACCTCACATCGACGTTTTGGTGGACAGCACTGCGCAACACTCAATGTTCTCCTTTATGGATGGTTATTCAGGCTATAACCAGATCAAGATGGCTCCAGAGGATATGGAGCAAACCACCTTCATAACCCTTTGGGGTACATTCTGCTACAAGGTCATGCCTTTCGGATTAAAAAATGCCGAGGCGACGTATCAAAGAGCAATGGTAACTTTGTTCCATGACCTGATGCATAAAGAAATTGAGGTGTATGTCGACGATATGATTGCTAAGTCCAAGACCGATGAAGAGCATGTCATTAACATGCAGAAGCTGTTTGAACGTCTCAGAAAGTATAAACTCAGGCTGAATCCCGCCAAGTGTACATTTGGGGTTAGGTCAGGGAAGTTGTTGGGCTTCATAGTTAGCCAAAAGGGAATCGAGGTGGATCCAGACAAAGTAAAAGCCATCCTCGAGATGTCGGTGCCCAAAACAGAGAAAGAAGTCCGTGGTTTCCTCGGAAGGTTGAATTACATCTCCCGATTCATCTTCCAGTTGACTGTTACTTGCGAGCCAATCTTCAAATTGTTGTGCAAAAATCAAGAGTTGAAGTGGAATGACGAGTGTCAAGCTGCCTTTGAGAAAATCAAGGTGTACTTGCAGAATCCACCAGTCTTGATGCCACCTGTGTCGGGCAGGCCTCTCATCCTATACCTTACAGTGCTAGATAATTCAATGGGCTGTGTGTTGGGACAGCACGATGAATCCGGGAAAAAGGAACATGCCATATACTATCTAAGCAAAAAGTTCACCGACTGTGAGACAAGATATTCTATGCTGGAAAAGACTTGTTGTGCTCTAGTTTGGGCTGCTCACCGTTTAAGGCAGTACATGCTGACTCACACAACTTGGTTGGTGTCCGAAATGGATCCAATCAAGTACATATTTGAGAAGCCAGCTCTTAGAGGACGAATTGCCCGTTGGCAGATGCAATTATCAGAATACGATATCCTGTATGTCACACAAAAAGCAGTTAAAGGTAGTGCACTTGCTGAGTACTTGGCATGTCAGCCGATTCCAGACTACCAGCCAATGCAGCATGATTTTCCTGATGAGGATATCATGGCACTGTTCGACGAGGGGAAGTCCCAAGAAAGTGAAAGGTGGAGAATGATCTTCGATGGTGCGTCAAATGTATGGGGACATGGGGCAGGTGCTGTGTTAATATCTCCCGACAACTGCTTCGTTCCCGTCACTGCAAGGTTGAGCTTCTATGTCACAAACAACATAGCAGAGTATGAAGCGTGCATCTTGGGTATTCAAGCAGCCTTAGAATGGAAAGTTAAAAGGCTAGATGTGTATGGGGATTCAGCCTTGGTTATTCATCAAGTAAGAGGCGATTGGGAGACCAGAGATCCCAAACTGATTCCTTATTGTGATTATGTGCAAGGATTGATGGAGTCTTTCGACGAAATCACTTTCAAACACATCCCTCGAAGCGATAACCAGCTGGCTGATGCATTGGCAACTTTATCATCCATGTTCAATATCAATCGTGATAAAAGCTTGACTCATGTCGCAATCCAGCACCGGAGTCTGCCTGCGCATCACTACAGCACAGCCATAGATGAAGAGCCTGATGACAAGCCTTGGTATTATGATATCAAACAGTACATTATCAGCAGAGAATACCCTCCTGGAGCATCAGAGAATGACAAGAGAACACTCAGGAGGTTGTCGATGAACTTCTTCTTGAGTGGTGAAGTGCTCTACAAGAGAAATCATGATAAGATACTCCTAAGATGTGTAGCAAAGGAAGAAGCTGAAAGAATCATGAGAGATGTTCATGAAGGATCGTTTGGAACTCACTCTAGCGGGCATACTATGGCAAGAAAGATCCTGAGGGCTGGTTACTATTGGCTGCAAATGGAGTCAGATTGCTATAGCTTCGTGAGGAGATGTCACAAGTGTCAGATTTATGCCGACCATATCCATGTACCACCTGCTTTCCTAAATGTCCTGACGGCATCTTGGCCATTCTCAATGTGGGGCATGGACGTCATAGGTCCTATCGAGCCTAAAGCATCAAATGGACATCGCTTCATCTTGGTTGCCATTGATTACTTCACCAAATGGGTTGAGGCTGCTTCCTACTCCAGTATTACCAGCTCGGTGGTTGCCAAATTTGTAAAGAAAGTTCTGATTTGCCGCTATGGGCTCCCAGCCAAGATTATCACAGATAACGGTAGCAATTTGAACAACAAGATGATGAAAGAGTTGTGCGAGGACTTCAAAATCCAACATCACAATTCCTCTCCCTACCGTCCGAAGATGAATGGGGCAGTCGAAGCAGCCAAAAAGAATATTAAGAAAATTGTGCAGAAGATGGTAATAACCTATAAAGACTGGCATGAGATGCTCCCTTTTGTTTTGCATGGCTATCGCACATCAGTACGCACCTCAACCGGAGCAACCCCTTTTTCCCTGGTGTACGGGTCAGAGGCAGTCCTCCCTATTGAAGTTGAAATACCCTCTTTGCGGGTATTGATGGAGACCAAGTTGGAAGAGGCTGAATGGGTTCAAGACCCTCGATCAGTTGAACCTCATTGAGGAGAAAAGGATTACCGCCTTATGTCACGGGCAGTTGTATCAGCAGAGGATGAAAACAGCCTTCGACCCTATTCCAATCAATCAATGCACTATTCCTTGCATCAACTGACGTATGCACTATTCCTTGCAACCTTCCCCTCCATGCACTATTCCAAACAGCCTTCCCCTCCATGCACTATTCCTTGCATCAACTGACGTACGCAGGTACCTCAACTCAGTGCGGCAGCATTGACCATTTCAATCAATCAATCAATCAACAAGATTTGCGAATCCCTTCAGGACCCATGTGTCCCTTCAAAAGCAGACTCCACCTCGTATTCGAGCTACGGTTTGCGACTCCGTTCATTACCCAGAGCTAGTGAGCTCATTTCAGTTCAGATCACGTCGTTATCGAGCATCGGCGAATCATCCGACCCAAGGTCCTTCAGTATAGTTCAAATCAAAAGTCCAAACAACGACTTTGAACTCTACCTTCATGTCACTAAGTCATCTCTGAGCATGACAGATCTTCAGACTCCATGTCTTTCAAGACTAGCTGTGTCAGCCTAAGGCACGGCATACGTCCTTCGAGGTAAAACATATCGGTCCCACAACTTGATATTGAACTTCAGGTCGCTTGAAAAGACCACCCTCAGAGCTCAGTTGCTCCTTCAAAGCCCATGTGAAAACTCGGATCGTGTGCGGTTCGTTAAAAGGCTTTAGGCAGCCTCCAGTGTCGGCTTACTGTAGGTCGGTACCTCCTTTACTGCTTTCTTTACCGCTTTATCTCTTGCTTTTGCTGCCTGAGGGCTGGCACCAATCTATTTCCTGCTCCTGTTGTCTTACTAAGAGATGACGCTTCATCCATTGCAGTCATCTCGTGCTAACACCTGTGCATTAAAAAAAAGAGAAAAAAAAGAAACGAAGAATAGAAACTAGAAAAATACAAAAAAAAAAAGGGGAAAAATTCGGGTTTTTCCCTAAGTAGACAAAATCGGTATAATTTCTGAATTCTTTATCTTTATTTTACCTCGGAATATGTTTCGGCCAATTCATATTCCTCGTTAAAATCCAGATAAAGAGGGGCAGCTGTCATACCCCAATTTTGTCCAGCTTAGGTCGAAACCCTAATTATCCACAAAAATAAATAGTTTCAGAGGTGTGGCATTATTTTGAAAGATGAGAAGTGCAATGGGCATGCATTTTTGAGTCTTGAAAGGCATTCCAAAGTTTTTAAAATCATTTTTAGGGTTGGGATGCACTTCGGGGCAAAATTAGGGTTTTTTGGGCAAAAAGGGTATTTTGGTCATTCCACCCAAAAAGATAATTTCTCAGTAAAAATCACTGTGCAACTTTGGAGGAATTTATTTGGATCAAAATGAGTTGGGTCATATTTTTTATGCGCATGCATTGATAAATTTTTGCATAAAAAGTCAAACTTCAAAGAAAAGGGCAAAATGGGAATTTCCTTCAAGGTGAGGTATCAAATCAATTTTGGGAATGGTGATATCATGGAATTTTGAGCCCAATGATTGATTCCTAGGATATGGCCCAAAGTGGCATGAATAATGTGGAATTATCATGAAAAGAATAATCAAAAATGGTAAAATAAGGAAGTGTCCTCATATAAGACAAAATGTACTATCTTTTGGCAAGCTTGCAAAAACTTGGGCACCAAGGCCTCATTTGCTCCGAATTTTCCAGCTATTTTTCACCTCATTTTGTGTTTCTTCATGCCCTTGATCCATGTGAGTTGTATTCCTAGCCATTAATTAAAATTCTAGATCAAATCCTAGGCTATAACTTTGTGTACAAAACCCTAATTGCCCTTAACAATTTTTGTGCAACAAAAACTCCTAATTTTCGTGTATGACCCCATTCCCTCTCCATTTTGTGTTTTCTCTCCACCCTCAATCCATGTGATAAGTGATCTCAACCCTCCATTCAAAATCAAAGTTCAATCCTAGAGCACCTCTCAAGAACAATGACCAAAATGACCCCTTTGCTTGGTGCCCAAGTTCAATTATTTATTTCCATTTTATTTACAGCTGAATATTAATTCCCTTTTATTGCTTGATTACCATTTTAACCCTAGCCCTTCACCAATTGTATAAATGCCCTCTCATTTCCACACATGACATTTTTTTCTTTTGCTCATTCTCTCCTACACTAAACCTAACACACAACTCTCTCCTCTCCTTCCCTCTCCTTGGCCGAACACCCCCTCTCCTCCTCCTCCCTCCATCTTTTTGTTTTCCTTCACCCAAACACTACCATTTCACCAAAAATCCATTCCTCCTTCACATACTTCCTCCAATTTCTCACCCAAAATTCAAGCATCATCATCTAGTGGTTTGGATCATCAAATTTGCGTGAGGTTCTTCTTGGGTTCTTTGAAGATTTGTTGATTTTCTCTAGTTTCTTTCTTCAATCTTACTTCCTAGCTTGGAGTTGAGGTATATTCCTAAAACCCTTGCATCATCTTCAAAATTTTAGCATCCAAAATGTAGATCATAGGTTAATTTCGCATAATCATCATCATCTTTGCCTTTTATTGTTTAAAGTTGAATTGATTGTTGCTGTTGAATGAGAGGTGTGTTTCAAGCATTTTGACAAACACTTAGGGAGGTTTGGGTGTTTGAAATGCATCTCTCACTTGGAATAAATGGTGTGCTTGTGCATATTTCTTGTTTGCTTGCATGTTCATGAATAAAATTGTTGCTTATGGCTATTTTCATTTCGCATGTTAGGAAGAAATTAGGGTTTATATGATTTTGTTGCACTTCCTTGCTTAATCATGTGAATCCTTGCAAAAATGGATCTATGTTGCTTTGTGTTAATTTTTGTGTTCTTTTTATTAAATAAAAGGCAGAATAGCACTTTTGGTCCTTTATGTTTGCTCCAGATTTCACTTTGGTCCTTTATCTTTTTTTTGGTCCGTTTTGGTCCTTTATGTTTCATTTTCGTTTCATTTTGGTCCCTCACGTATTATTATATTCAATTAAAACATTAAAAACATTAAAACAATTAAAATAATTAAAACAATTACAAAAATAAAACATAAACCCATCCCCCCACCGTCCACCACCACCCACCACCGTCAACCACCACCCACCACCTCCCCCCACCGTCCACCCCTCCCCCCTCCCCCCACCGCTGCGCTGCGCACCCCCCTCCCCCACCGTTCCCCCTCTCCCCACCCCCAGCGCTGCGCACCCCCTCCCCCACCGTTCCCCCGCCACTGTTCCCCCCTCCCCCCACCCCCAGCGCTGCGCACCCCCTCCCCCATCGTTCCCCCCTCCCCCCACCCCCCAGCGCTGCGCACCCCCTCCCCCACCCCCCAGCGCTGCGCACCCCCTCCCCCCACCCCCCACCGCTGCGTACCCCCTCCCCCCTCTCCCACGACCCGTCTTCTTCCTCTCCACGACCCGACCCGACCCGTCCTTCCTCTCACACGTTCTCACTCCTCTCTCTGGGATTGGACCCCAAACTCCACCTTTCAACTCGAAATTTCTCCCTGAGTTCGATTATGGCGTCAATTTGAACAATTACAGGCCCTACCTCGTGGGAGAACTCCATAACCGTGAGAAAGGGGAGAGAGGGGGTGCGCAGCGGTGGGGGGAGGGGGAGGGGTTCACGGTGGGGGAGGGGGGACGGGTTCACGGTGAGAGAGAGAGAGACAGATCTGGTGGTGGGTGGTGGTTGACGGTGGGGGGTGGTGGTGGGTGGTGGTGGACGGTGGGGGGTGGTGGTGGGTGGTGGTGGACGGTGGGGGGAGGGTTTTATGTTTTATTTTTGTAATTGTTTTAATTATTTTAATTGTTTTAATGTTTTTAATGTTTTAATTGAATATAATAATACGTGAGGGACCAAAATGAAACGAAAATGAAACATGAGGGACCAAAACGGACCAAAAAAAAGATAAAGGACCAAAGTGAAATCTGGAGCAAACATAAAGGACCAAAAGTGCTATTCTGCCTAAATAAAATGTGGACCTGTGTTCCCTTTGGTTCGCATACTTATGATTAAAAATATTTTCAAGTTGATTTCGTTGTTGTTCTTTGCTTGATGATGTTTAATCTTGTTGTTAGTATTTCATTTTAGTGTTAAAGGTTATTTTGGTTGTTGGTTGATGATCTAGCAATATGATTCCCACTAGTGCCTAGTGCACCTTGATCTAAGTGGTGAAGATTGCTAGAAAGGACTCAATTTAGTTTATGTGTTCACTTATCCTTGTGTCTTAGTTTGCTTATTGTAAATTGTTGATGATAGGCAAGTTGATTCTCACTAGTGCCTAGTGCACTTTTCTCAAAGTGAGAGGATTGCTCTATGTGATTCAACTTAGTTGTGTGTTTATTTAATCTTTGTATTTTAATTTGCTTATTGTTAGTGGTTGATGATAGGCAAGTTGATTCTCACTAGTGCCTAGTGCACTTTTCTCAAAGTGAGAGGATTGCTCTATGTGATTCAACTTAGTTGTGTGTTTATTTAATCTTTGTATTTTAATTTGCTTATTGTTAGTGGTTGATGATAGGCAAGTTGATTTTCACTAATGCCTAGTGTATTTTGATTCAAGTGAGAAGATTGCTCTATGTGATTCAACTTAGTTATGTGTTTATTTAATCTTTGTATTTTAATTTGCTTATTGTTAGTGGTTGATGATAGGCAAGTTGATTCTCACTTGTGCCTAGTGCACTTTGATTCAAGTGAGAAGATTGCTCTATGTGATTCAACTTGGTTTTAACGTTCATTTACTTGTTCTTATACTCTAGTTTGATCATTGTTTATCGTTGATGATAAATCACATGACTCTCACTTATGCCTAGTGCATCATGTTCTAAGTGGTGAAGATGGTTTTAGATGATTCAACCTTCCCCTTTTAATTTCTTAATGAATAAAAGATGAGATAGTTAGGTTTATGGTTTAGGGTTCGTGGGGTATTGCAAGGGATGGGTTACCCAAAACCTTGATGCTCCCTCCTCTTTGATGGTGTTATTAGCCTTTGGGCACTTGTTCATATTGTTGATTGCAAAGGATAGGCTTACCCTAGTCTTGATGCCATTCCTTTTGTTCATGTTATTGAGAAATCATTGCTCACATGTTCATTAGTTTAACTAAGATCATTCTATGTCTATAATCAATAGTGTTCTCTTGTTCATGATGCCATTTAAATGTCTCGATTTAATTGTATGCCATTCCCTCCACTTGTATGACCTCCTAATGAAGACGTAAGCCTACTTGCTTGTTGTAGCATAGAGTCATTAGGGTAAATACACTCCTTCCTACACACACACGTATTTGTTTTGAGAAATTCACCTTGCATCTTTGACAATCGAATCTTTGATTGTGTTGGCATGTTTAGTCTTAGTTGATGTTTGACATATGCATGATTACTTGATTATTGAATGTGTTTGAATTTTGTAACCAATCATTGATAATAACTTCACCCTTTTCCCAAAAATCTTTCAAACTCTTTGCTAACTAATGCAAGTCATTAGTGACTATCACTCAAAGCATTGGCTTGTTTGATTGTCATGAACGCCATCAAGAGCTATTAGTAATGATCACTCAAAGCCTTTGCTTGCTTGATCATTATGAAAGCTCTTCCCCTTTCCAAACCCTTTCAAAAACATTTTTATTAGAACTACGTCGCTTTGATTCCCATTTGGGATACGTAGGAGCGAGTCACGTTCTCGTCAAGCGCAGCAAATAAAAGTCATTTTCGCAACCATAAAAATTAGCATTTGCATAACAAAAAGAAAAAAGTCATTTTCATAACACAAAAAAAGAATCACTTTTGCAAACCAAGATCATTTTCAGAACAAAAACACTCTCCTTTCAAGAATCATTTTCAAACCCATTGTCGCTAGTGGCTAATCAGAACCTTTGTTCGTCTAGCCATTGGTAGCAATGTCTTTTTCCCAAAAGAACAACAAGCGGTGATCACCCATAACCTTTGTTAGTTTGATCATTCGTGCCAATAAATCTCTTTCGAAAACCACTTTCAAAAGAGTAAATAAAAAACGAGTTGCTACTAATAGTCAATCAGAACCTTTGTTCGTCTGACTGGCGGTGGTGACTCTCATTTTCAAGAGTACTTAGCGGTGATTACCCATAACCTTGGTTAGTTTAATCATTCACTAAATGCTCGTCCTATTTCGAAAACTCACTAAAAAGACAAAAGACAAAAACCTTTTCAAAGAAAAGACAAACAAGAACTACGTAGCTTTGAATTCTCCATCGCACCGAGAGATACGTAGGAGCGAGAGGCTAACTCTCGTCAAGCACCAAAAATAAAAATTTTCATTAAGTCTTCTCATTCCCTTTTCAATAAAGAAGCAAATTTAAGTATTTTCCAAATCAACACTTAAAACCACACGTTTAGTTAAAGGTTCCCTTTCGGTAGAAAGGAGGTGTGGGGTGCTAATACCTTCCCCATGCCTAACCGACCCCCGAACCCAAATTTTCCGGTTTCCAAAAGGCCATTGCTTTCCAAAAAAGGTTTTTTCAATGTTTTACCTTAAAAAATATTGGTGGCGACTTCATTGTTTTAAAAAGTTGTAAACGAAGAAAGATCCCCTCGGGGACTTTTTCGGGCGCAACATGTTGTAGTTGGATTGTTCTTGGTATGTAATGAACCTTGAGTACCTTTTGTATAATATTATGATGTTTGTGTTTTATTCCTTGTGTCATAATGCTTTCAATCTTGGTTTGGGAATGATCAACTAAAACAAGGTAACTTTGTGGGTACAGACATGGTTCACAAAGAGAACTCAAGGAATGATATGAATGAAAACCCTTTAAAGACATTTAAAGGAAGCACTACTTAACTCTAGACATAGGGGAGTAATAGTTCATAAGGCAAATGTTGTAAGAGCTTAATATACAGGGGTAAAACTTATTTAGAGCCTAGACATAGGAGTCTTGTAACATAACCCTGACGAAAGTGACTGAAAGGCACGCTACCAAAGCGCTACAGCGTCTACGGATTCTTAAGCGCTACAGCGCTTAACGCTACAGCGTCTAAATATTATTTGAACATTACTCTTGGGAATTTACATAACTACTGAGCTATCCAACTCACCTTTAATTACTTCAACTTAATACTGTTTTATCACAACTTATAATGCTTACAACTCTTTACCTTTACTTGTTACTCAATTCTTTTCACTAAGCTTCTAATCACTTAAACTTCTTAGATTAATTCCAAACCTTGTGGGAACGAACTTTACATATCATTATATTACTTGTTGCGATTGTGTATACTTGCACATCTACGTTTCGCACAACACTGTACAAACAAGTCCCAATGCCGGTTGGTTATGGTTGACATGAAATTGGGATGAGCCTTCATTAGATTGTACCCTCGTTCAGGTAGGAACTTCATTTCCCAAAAGTGAGTGAAATCAGGATCCACTGGGATAGAAGCAGGTGCAGTTGCACTGGGTTGCTTCTTTGAAATTGGCTTTGATGATGGATCTAACCCAGTTCTGGTTTTTCCTAAAGCTTTGCTTGCACATTGTTTGCGAACCATTTTGAACGAGTTTGCAGGGAAATTTGGAAAAAAAATGTGAGAGGTTGAAGATGGGTGTTACAGAATTTGGGAATTTGTGGGAGAGAGAAAGTAATTGGTGAGGTTTACGATTTTGTGATAGAGATGGTAACTGTGGGAGTCTAGGTGGGACAACTCAACATCTCAGCCACTAATTATGTTTAAACGTTGTTGTGCTAGCATTTTTTTGAAAAGTTTTTCACCCAAATGAAATTTTTGAATTTATGGTGCAAGAGCACTTGAGGAATGAGAAGTGCAGATGCACTTAAACCTGTGTTCCTATAAAACACTTGAAAACATCAAAATGAACAAATATAGCTAAATATTTTAATAACATGGGTTGCCTCCCATAAGCGCTTGTTTTAAGAGTCTTTCAGCCTGACTATCTCCTTATGTTTAGAGATTTCGAAAATGTATGGTGAATTTATCCCTCACGACATGCTCATCATAGTACATTTTTACTCTTTGGCCATTTACCTTGAAAGTGGTATTTGTGGCTGCATCATATAAATCAACTGCACCATGGGGGTAGAGTTTGACTAGTTTAAATGGCCCTGACCATCTTGATTTAAGCTTTCCAGGGAAAAATTTCAACCTAGAATTATATAACAAGACCATTCCTCCTTCCCTAAGTTCTCTCTTTTGGATTTTCTTGTCATGCTTTGCTTAGGTTTTTTCTTTGTAAATTTCTGCATTCTCATAAGAGAATTGCCTAAATTCTTCTAATTCATTTAACTCCAAAAACCTTTGTGCACCTGCTTTGTTGAGATCAAAATTTAAATTTTTGATAGCCCAATATGACTTTTTCTCCAACTCAACAGGTAGATGGGATTCTTTGCCATAAACTATCCTATAGGGGGACATACCTAATGGAGTTTTAAATGCTGTTCTGTATGGCCATAATGCTTCATCTAAGTGTAAAGACCAATCTATTCTTGCTAGTCCAACCATCTTTTCAAGCATTTTTTAATTTCCCTATTTGATAATTCAGCTTGTCTACTTGTTTGTGGGTGGTAGGCTGTAGCAATTTTATGTTTAATCTCATATTTTGCAAGAAGATTTTCAATGAGTTTATTGCAAAAATGTGAGCCTTCATCATTGATGATTGCTCTTGGGGTGCCAAATCTTGTAAAAATGTTTTTTAGAAGGAATTTACTAACTGATTTGGCATCATTATTAGGTAATGCTACCGCCTCTACCCATTTAGACACATAATCAACAGCTACCAACATATATTGATTGCCAAAAGAAGGTGGAAAAGGACCCATGAAATCCATCCCCCATACATCAAAAAGTTCAATTTCTAAAATATTGGTTCTAGGCATTTCATGTCTTTCAAAAATATTACCAGCTCTTTGACATTTATCACAGGTTTTGACCATTAAATAAGCATCTTTAAACAAAGTAGGCCAATAATAACCTGACTGTGGCTGCTGTTCTATGGCTTCCAAAGTGGCCTCCATATGGTGCAGCATGACAGTGCAGAAGCACTGCTTGCTGTTCTTCTTCTGGGATGCATTTTCTCATTAGCTGATCTGGACACATCTTGTAGAGAATGGGATCATCCCAATAGTATTGTTTGACTATTTGGAAAAACCTCCTTCGTTGCTGATAATTCATGTCCACTGGTACAACTTTGCTTACAAGGAAATTACTATGTCAGCATACCAATGTGCAGTTGCACTAGGTGCATTTGCACTTAGTGCCGAAGCACTAGGTGCATTTGCACTTAGTGCCGAAGCACTAGGTGCAGTCAAGGTAATTGCCAATAGTTTTTCACCTGGGAAGTTTTCCTTCATCTCTCCTTCTTGTGTACATGTACTTTCACCTTTAAGTCAAGATAAATGGTCAGCAACTTGGTTCTCCACCCCCTTCTTATCTCTAATTTCAAGATCAAATTCTTGAAGGAGGAGAACCCATCTTATTAATCTTGGTTTTGCATCTTTTTTGGAAATTAAATACTTGATGGAAGAATGATCAGTATAAACAATAACTTTGGTGCCAACCAAGTAAGATCTAAATTTGTCAAATGCAAAGACCACTGCTAATAATTCTTTTTCTGTTACAGTGTAATTCATTTGAGCTTCAATTAATGTCTTGCTAGCATAATAAATAGAATGAAAGATTTTATCATACATTTGCCCTAAGACAGCTCCCACAGCAAAGTCACTAGCATCACACATCAATTCAAAAGGCCTGCTCCAATCTGGTGTAACAATCACTGGTGCAGTTACCAGTGCCTTCTTGAGCTTTTGGAATGCTTCCATACACGATTCATCAAAATTAAATTGTGTATCTTGTTGCAAAAGATTACACAATGGCTTGGATATTTTAGAGAAATCTTTGATAAATCTTCTGTAGAAGCCTGCATGACCTAAGAAGCTTCTATTTCCTTTGACAGTTGTTGGAGGTGGTAGTTTTTCAATAACTTCAATCGTAGCCTTATCCACCTCAAGACCTTTCTTTGACACTTTATGCCCAAGCACAATGCCTTCTTGTACCATAAAATAACACTTCTCCCAATTGAGTACTAGATTTGTTTCCTCACATCTTTGGAGAATTTTTTCTAAATTTGACAAACACAATGAAAATGTTTCCCCAAAAACTGAATAATCATCCATGAAAACTTCCATTGATTGCTCAATGAAGTCAAAAAATATGGACATCATGCATCTTTGGAATGTTGCAGGTGCATTACAAAGTCCAAAAGGCATCCTTCTAGATGCAAAGGTGCCATAAGGACAAGTGAAGGTAGTTTTTTGTTGATCCTTAGGTTCAATTGCAATTTGATTGTATCCTGAATAACCATCTAAGAAACAATAAAACTCCTTACTTGCTAACCTATCTAACATTTGGTCAAGGGTAAAGGAAAATGGTCTTTCTTTGTGGCCTTATTGAGTTTTCTATAATCCACACATATCCTCCAACCTGTAACAGTTCTTGTTGGTATTAACTCATTTTTTTCATTGGCTATAACTGTTACACCCCCTTCTTTGGAACACATTGTACAGGGCTAACCCATGCACTATCTGATATAGGGTATATGATTCCAGCATTTAGCCATTTAATGATTTCTTTCTTTACAACCTCTTTCATTATTGGATTTAGGCCTCTCTGTCCTTCTATGTAATTTTTAGAATTATCTTCTAAAATTATCCTATGCATGCATATTGAAGGGCTAATTCCTTTTATGTTTGCCATTTGCCAGCCTATTGCTTTTTTATGCTTTCTTAAGGTACAAATGAGATCATGCTCCTGCTCTATTGGGCCCATGTTGATGAATTGATTTCTGTGATCATCCTCAGGTTCATGATGAGAGCTTGGACCACCTCTGACTGATCCTCCACTTGAACCTGGTCTAGATCTCACTTCTTCACTTTGTTGAGACATTGTGATTCTGCAGCTTTGTAATCTTTGCTTCTGGAGTCTCAGCAACTTTCAAAACCTTCTCTCTATCTCTGGATCTAATTCAAATTCTGGTGTTCTGACCCTGCGCATATGCTAGTGCATCTGCACCTAATGCTTCTGCACAGAAAACAAAATACCAGAGTAATAAACCACTAACTTATAAATCTAAACAACAAAAATTAATGGCAATCCCCGGCAACGGCGCCAAAAACTAGGTGTGTGAAAAAAGATGTGCAAGTATACACAGTCACAAACAAGTAGTATAAAAGATCTAACCCACAGGGATTGTATTAACTCTTGTATGTTTAAGAAGATATAAATTAGTGCAGCTACACTACTCACAAAATTGGGATGATGGTGATAAGTAAACAGAATGTAAATAAGTAATAAAATGTAGAGGAAATCAGTTGAGAATGATAGTTGAGATGTCTTCACTAAATAATTCACTTTTGAGAGTTTGTGTGTTTATGTGGTGCAGATGCATTGAGTGCAGCTGAATCAGTATGTGCCTTTCAGCTACTTTCTTCAGAGTTTCGTTACAAGCTTCCTATGTCTAGGCTTGCTAAATAAGTTCACTCCTGACTTTGAAGTATCCACTGTATCACCCTAAGGACTATGTTATCCTATGCCTAGGACTATGTCACCCTTATTAGTTCTTGATTTCTAGTTATAAACCATGTCTGTGAATATAACTATACTTATTCTAAGCGATCAACCTTAAAATAAGATGGATGTAGTATCACACAATAACCAAAATGCATACAACACTTAAAAGCACAATGACTTACTCAAAAGCTCATTATAAAGTTAGAACATCTCAACCAAAAAGGTTTAGCTCATAATATGCATTGCAAGGCAAACATAAATGGAATAGAACCTGTTGATATAATGGAAAGTACAAGAGATATCAATAGGGTACCTCATAATCGTGGAAGGCCGTGTGTCCTCTATGAGTGATCTTTCATGATGGTCTTCTATTGTGGGTGCCTCCTCTTGCATGTTGGCACGTGCCTCCATGTGACTTGTGACTGAGCATGATGTCATAGAGATGTTTATGCATTGGTATGTGTAACACCCCCTTTCTAATTTATAATTAAATGAACAAATATCAGAGTCACCTCAGAAGGGTGCTACATTTTTCTCACCAAAAACAAATAACAAATGATTTAAAATCCTCAAAAACACGTAATCTTAGAATAACATTAAACAGCGGAATCTCAAACTCGTGCAAACATCACCATGAATAATTAAGACATCAGTCTCCAGCACTAAACAACATAATAAAACATAAACGACCCCTAAAACCCCTTCCCGGTGCTACGCATCAGAGCTGACACAGACCCAACGCGAAGGAGACTACACCTAGCAACCCTCCACAAGTGCTAACGATCACCTGCAGCGTTGCCACACAAGAGCAACATTCTAAGCAGAAGGGGTGAGTTTAACAGAAATAATAAGCACATGACAGCAATACATAAGCAGCAGGCACAACACGGCAAACACGTATATACCTTATCACACAACAGCACAAGATTCATATCTCTCTCAGACATAAAACGCCAACCACAATAGTTATGTACACATGGACCATGAAGGAATGTATGAAATGCAACCCCTCCGGGCATATGCATGCGGTACCGATCTCGTAAAGGCCACGACGGGCGCAACTCGTAATAAACCTCGTGTTGTAGCATCACAGCTACCTCATAGGAATGCATATGACAATGCGACTCATGACTCATGCACTAATTACACCAACGCAAAGCATTCAATTAATAAATACTATATCACCATATCTCGTTATAAATCATTTCATAAAAATACCACGTGTTGTAGCATCACAGCTACCTCGTCACATAACCACAACAAAGCACGTAACAAATACTATACCACATTAACAACTATCTTGTGTTGTAGCATCACAGCTACCTCGTAATTTCTCACCAATAAATATTTCATCTCATCAATAAATATTCAGCTCATCAAAAATTATTCAGCTCATCAAATAATATTCACCACCACAGACACATCTCAATTTAGTTGCTCTAAGGCATCACATCAACCACACCAATCTCAATTAATTACGCTACCACTTTGCCAATAAAGGACTAAGTCAACGTCCATAGGGACCAAACAGCACATAAAATCGAGACAGCAACCTCTTAAAATACGGTAACAGCACTAAGGAAAAAAAAATAGGAAAACAGCCCCTTTAAATTTACGAAAACGGCACCTGTAAATTCCAGAAAACAGCACCCATGAACTTAAGAAAACAGCATCTTCAAATTGAAGAAAACCACACATTTAAACTCAAGAAACAGCATCTTTTAATTTAAGGAAACAGCACTTTAAATTGTGAAAACAGCAGCTCACGATTTACAAAAACAGCAACAAAACAGCACATTTTATTTATGGAAAACAGCAACCTTTTATGCGCTATGAACAGCAGCAAAACACGATACAACAGCAGCATTTTATTTATAAAAACAACAACAACAAAACAGCACATTTTATAACATAAAAACAGCATCTCATTTTCTGTACAACGGCACAAATTTATTTTTATAAAACAGCAGCTCATGTACTAAATAAAAACAGCAAGACAGCAACATTTATTTTTATAAACAGCAGCTCACATAACAATTAAAAACAGCAAGACAGCAACAATAACCGGTTTATTTTGCCTTAAAAGTAGAATATTCAGTTAGGCCTCTGAATAAGCTTTCCAACGCATTTTGAAGCACTTAAAACGGACACCCGAGTCAAAAGATATGTCAAAAACAAATTTGGGACAAAACCGAGACACGTGCTGAAAATGGCAAGGAACAGCAGATTCGCGCATGGCGCGCGACTTAAGCGCAAGTGAGGCGCAAATTGGCAGAAATTCCCACTGACATTCGCGCGTGGCGCGCAACTTAGGCGCAAGTGAGGCGCAAATTGGCAGAATTGGCAACAGGCGCCCAGACAGCAGCAACAAAGCACGGATTGACAACAACAATGGCGCCTAAGGCGCCTAGGGTCCATCAAACTCAATTTTCTTCCAAATTTCATACGCTGAATCATTCAATAATTATTTCAAACACCTCAAATTCACTCTCATATCTTCAATTACACATTTTATCAATTATTTGGCATACAATACAAATCTTACACACATCTCATAACTCTTGCACATTTCAACAAACACATATAGGGCATCAACTCAACATACATTTCAATCACACAATAATCCACATCTCAATCACTCAATTTCATATCCACTTTAATCATGCAAATACACAACACCTAACTACCCATAAACCACCATCATAACCCATTATAACCGTTAAACCCACCCTTACCTCGAATACGTAAGCTCCTAGCACAAAGAAGATAGTCACGCACGTAAACACCGCAACACGAACGATCTCCTCTTCACGAAAGAAATTGCGAAAACCCTCCTTTCCTCTTCTCTCCTTCGCGACGGCTCCCCCTCTTCTCACTCTCTCAACTTTCGATTTTTCTCCACAATGAAACCGTGAGAGGGTTTCATCTAACCCTTGGGGTTTAAGCTGTGGGCCTTTCACGCACTGGGCTCACAGTTACACCCCCACTACTACTCGCTCCCACTCCTACACAAAATATAACATTTCCCTCTCTTGTTAATTAAATTGTCACTCACTTCTTTACTACCCACCACTCCTCATTTAAATCCAACACCCTATTATTATTTTAATACAACCCACCAAATACCACTTAATTAAATTAACTAAATAAACATTTGAATTATTTTTGGGGTGTTACAGTATGAATTGAGGTGCTTCCAATGTGGGGTTAATCTGTCTTTAGCGTAGGATGGTGCAGATGCACCTTAGTGCAGTTGCCCTGTTGTAAATATATCTAGTGCAGATGCACTGTTATTAATGCTTTTAGTGCAGATGCACTGTTGTTTTCCTGGTGCAGGTGCATCAACTGCAGGTGCTCTGAACAAACACATAAAACATACCAATATACATACAAAACGCTTTAAATCATTGCATAACCCTCTTTGAAACTTAAAATGTTGTTACCTTACTCATACTACTATATTTAACACATATTACATTTGATTTAAAGCAATTAGTTATGTTTAGATGCATAAATAATTCTATATAAAATAGAGTTATCAGACACGCCAAAAGCACACTTAGCAGGGTTCATTTTGAGATTGTGGAGTCTCATCCTTTTCAGAGCTTGTTCAAGCTCCACTACGTGGGATTCGAAACTCTTGGACTTAACCACCACATCATCAATGTATACCTCCTTGCTTTTACCAATGAGGTCATGGAAATAGCATTCATGGCCCTTTGGTACGTGGGTCCTGCATTTTTGAGGCCAAAAGGCATTACCAACCACTCATAGATACCTAAGGCGCCAGGGCACCTAAAGGCAGTCTTATGGGTGTCAGCCTCGGCAACACATTTCTGGTTATACCCAGAATAGCCGTCCATAAAGGTCAAGATGGCATTGTTAGCCGCGGCGTCGACAAGCATATCGGCGACAGGCATACCATACTCATCTTTGGGAGTGACCAAGTTCAGGTCTCTGTAATCAATACAAACTCTGACCTGGCCATTATTTTTGATAACATGAACTATATTAGACAGCCATTCTACGTACCTGGCAGTTCTTATGAATCTTGCCTTGAGCAATCTTTCCACCTCTGCTTTGATCTGTGGCATTAGCTGCGGATTGAACCTCCTCGGTGGCTGTTTATGGGGTTTGCAACCTTCCTTGATGGGCAACCTATGCTCTACCAAGGCTCTATCAAGGCCTGGCATCTCATGGTAGTCCCATGCAAAGCAGTCACGGTAGTCCCTTATTAAATCCATCACTTGATCTCGCTGTTGAGGTTGTAGTTTACCACTGATCTTGATCATCCTTGGCTCCCTTTCACTTCCCAGGTTCACCTACACCAGAGGGTCTTGCGCTTCAAAAGTGGGCATCTTTCTTTGGATGGGCTCTAGGTGGAAAGGTTCGGCCAACGTCCCGTCAACGGGGTCATCCGAAGCCTTTTGGTAGGAATGTTCCTTAAGCTCGTGCTCTTCGTCAATTGCACCAAACATAGCCTCTTCAATGCTAGATTCAATCTGGAATAGGTGCAACCGATCCAGCAGGCTCTATACTTCTGGGGGGAGACTAATCATTATCCTTATCGCTAGGCCGTGGGTCGGCCAACATTTTGAATTCAAAGGCTCTTTTGGTCAAGTCACATGACTCTATGCCCCCTTCCTCATAATCCCCTGGGATGGAAATAGGATGCAAATGAGGGGAGTAAAAGACGACCTCAAACATCTTTACCTCTGCAGGGAAATGATTAGGGTATGCTTCTACTATTTCCACTTGATCCCCTATCCATATCATTAACTTCTGATGCAGGGAAGAGGGGACACATTCACTGGTGTGAATCCAATCTCTTCCAAGGATCACAACATATGAGGGCTTTCCTTCTATAACAAAGAAGGCCGAGCGAGTTACCTTGCTCTCAACTGTTACATCGGCTACCAACACTCCCAAAGTGTGGGATGGGTGGCCCATGAAACTGGTAATGGTCATAGTGGTTGGGATGAGGTCTTCGGCGTTCTTCCCCAGCTTCTTCATAGGGGCTAATGGCATAATATTCAGCACAGCACCGCCATCTACAAAAACACGATTAAACAGCTTCCCATTCATATGGGCTTTGATATATAATGGCTTCAGGTGTCTAGTCATGTATGTTGTGGGTTTTTCAAACAGCATTCCTTCTGTAATTGCTCCCTCAAGCTCTGTCAAGGCAGCCCATTCAGCCTCCTCAGCAAATACATCTCCCTCGAGAGCCCTTGATCTTTATTGCCCCAGAATTCTGGTGGAAGAAGGCTCAGCATCTCTATGTCAGCATAACATTCCCCATCGGCCTCGTCCATGATGTCGTCAAGGATTGACCCCGTCAAGGAGTCTCCATCAAAGTTCAATTGGCCAAAGGGGTTCTCTTCATCTTCCCCCAAGAGGTCGTCATCGACCAGCTCTTCTTCTGTCATTGTGTAACGCCCCTAAATAATCGATTAATTATTTAATTAATTATTTAGGAATTAAGTGGTTCAAAATTAATAGAATAATAATATGCTAGTACATGTGGGCCTATTGTTAGGGTTAGGAGTAGTAAAATGAGAGGTGTTAAGGAAAGCCCATGATGTTAAGTCAAATTAAGCTAAGAAAAGCCCATAAGACTAAGTTAAGTCGAATTAGGTTAGGGTTTGCTCACTTAGAAGAAAAACAAAAAAAGGTTTGAGAGAGAGCTCCAGAGAAGGGCGCGACGGCCAAGAGGGAAAGAGAGAGAGGAACGGCGCAAGAGGAGAGGATCAGTAGGGCAAGGAACTTCGAATCTTCCAAGGCTAAGGTAAGGGTGGGGTTCTAGCTCTATAATGGGTCCTATGAATGGTTTTATGTAGGGGTTAGGGTTTGATAAGTTGTCACCATGTATGATCATATAATTATGTTGCCTTGTTGAACAATTGTTGTGTGATTGGTGTTCTATGTTATTAGCCCTAGAATTGTATTTGTGCTTTGCCATGTTCATAAGGAAAACGATTTGGTATGATTGAGGGAGCCCTAGGCGCCCTGCTGCTGAAACTGGCGCCCTAGGTGCCCTGTCCCTGTTTGTTGCATGCTGCTGAAACTGGCGCCCTAGGCGCCCTGTCCCTGTTTGTTGCCTACTGCTGATGGCGCCCTAGGCGCCCTGCCCCTGATGTTGTTGGGCGCCATGGGCGCCGTGTCTGTTGTTGCTGGGCGCCAAGTGTGGCTGCCCCTGATGTTGCTGGGCGCCATGGGCGCCGTGTCTGTTGTTGCTGGGCGCCAAGTGTGGCTGCCCCTGATGTTGCTGGGTGCCATGGGCGTCGTGTCTGTCGTTGCTGGGCGCCAAGTGTGGCTTCCCCTGATGTTGTTGGGCGCCATGGGCGCCGTGTCTGTTGTTGCTGGGCGCCAAGTCTGGATGCCGCTGATGTTGTTGCTGGCGCACTGGGCGCCATTGGCGCCAAGTCTGGCTGCCCTGTTGTTGTTGCAGGCGCACTGGGCGCCATGGGCGCCAAGTCTGGCTGCCCTGTTATTGTTGCTGGCGCACTGGGCGCCATGGGCGCCAAGTCTGGCTGCCTTGTTGTTGCTGCTGGCGCACTGGGCGCCATAGGCGCCATGTCTGGCTGCCCTGTAGCTGATGATTTTGATTGGCGCCCTTAGCGCCTAGGTTCCCCGTTGCTTGCTGGTGCCCTTAGCGCCTGTCGCTGTTGCTGTGTGATTGGCGCCCTTAGCGCCTAGGTTCCCTGTTGTTTTGTTGGCGCCCTCAGCGCCTATTGTTGTGGCTGGCAGTTGGTGCCCTTAGCGCCCATTGTTATGCCTGTTGTTGCGGCCTTGTTCCTTGCTGCCGTCTTGTTGGCTGATGAGCGCCTTTGGCGCGTTAGGCCCATAAGTGGCCAACTGTTGATTAAGTGGCTAAGTGTCGAACTGATGAATTAATAAATTAATAGATGGATGATTTGTCGAGTTGTTGAGTTATTAAACTGTTAACTTGTTCGGTGGCTAAATTATTGGCTCAAATGTTGTGTGGTGATGATGTTACACCTAGTCGGAATGCCTCTATTTATTGGCATGGATATTATGTTGTAGGCCTACGGCCAATGTTGAGATTCAGGTCGTTGTTGTACTGAGATTTAATTATTGTTATTGACTGTCTGTGCTTCCACCATTGCGTCGCATGCATAGCATTTGCATTATAGGGCAGATGGCCCTGGAGCGAGTCTCCAACAGTCGTTGATGCCTCTATGTATTGGCAAATTTTAGTCGTGAAGCCTCTATTTATTGGCTGGATTATGGTACCACATGCATGTGCATAGTTTTGAGTCGCATTCCGCATTCATGTTGCATATTCAATTGATTGAAATTATTGACTGCTGTGAAGTGATGATTTTGATGTCCTAACCCGAATATATATTATTTTTCATATGACTCATTATATGGTTCGATATCTCACCCCTTCTGTTTGAATGTTACCCCGATGTTGGTAACGTGTGGGTAACCACGAATGAAGGCTTTTACCTTCATTAGTTCGGGTCGGTGTCGTCGCTCTGATACGTAGCACTCGGGGGGATGACCGCTTATTTTTCTATTACTTATGTCGTTTTATTTGTTGGATTTCGAGTTTATTGCTGTTATGAATCTTGCTTAGATGCCACGGTTAATTAAGTTGAACCTTTTGAATTTCCGCTGCGTAGTAAATGAAATTTGACTTGTTTTGAAAATTGAAAAAGTTGTGTGTCGGTTCATCTAAGTTAGGGTGTTATGTATCCGCTTTTCAGAAATGACCTTATTAGGTTTGTTCATGGTTTTAAGTCGAAAAATGTAGCATCCGTTTGTTTGTGAAAACTCTGATTTTACTATATTTTACCGGGTAGAAATGGGTGTTACACATTGCCCCTTCAACTTGGGGTGCATTAACTGGCTGAGGTGGTTTGGGGATGCTAGGCCCATACAAGCATTCTATCACTGCCTTAGTCAGCGGACTATGAGGTGCATCCATCATCCTTATCACGACATTGGGTGCTTCTGTCGTTTCAGTGGGTGCACTAGGGCCATTTACGTCGGGGGTTTGCTGCTCTGAAGCTGTTTCCTTGACCGATTTTCGGAAGGCATAATCCAAAGTCGTAGCCACAGTGGCTGCGGGGATGGTCTGGGCAATCCTTTCTCTGGCCGAGGTGAGCATCTGAAGCGTCTCCCTCATTCTATTATAAGCCCCCGCCCTTTGTTTCCTCCTCTTCTGTGAACGAGATTTGGAGGCAACCCCAGGGGCCGGTGTGTCCACTACTGCCTGTGTCATCCATTGGCCTTGTGGCACTTCTGATGGTGGTTTCACCGTTCTGACAGCCCTTAATTCACGGTCGTTCAATACAGTAATATCCACTGATGTCGAGTCTTGAGCCTCGGTGACCTTCGCTACCATTCTTTCCTCTTTGGGAAGAGATTCTTTGCCTAGGTTTGGCATGGTGGCTTGCCTAATGGGATAGTCGGTTGGCCTACCATGACCCCAGGTGAGACACGCTGGAGTTTTTCTCTCATATCTCTGGTCCAATGTGCACTCCTCCCAGGGTTAAGCTTGGATAGATGTAGCTCTCTGAGATCCTGAACAAGCTTTCCTGGTTTTGGGAGTTTCTTTTGGGTTCCTTGAGGCTAGTTCGGTCCTCCCAGTTGCAACTTTTCTTGCAATAGTGCCATACGATCTGCCACCGTAGATCCTCTAGGGGGTGACCCCAATCGGTCGAAAACAGATACCTTCTTTTCTGGGGGAGCCTCCTGCTTGGGAACCCATATGTACTTCTTCTTTCCTTTCCCTCAGTCGCTCCCTGAGAAGGAGACCATGCCGATGTTCATACTAGGGAAAGGATCAGTATCAATACTCATCTCATGTGTCCCCTTGTCGGCCATTCTAAACCTCCCCTTCTTTATGGCCTCTTGAATGGCTCGGTGGAAGATAATGCAATTCGAAGTAGCATGATTGAATGAATTGTGGCACTTGCAGTACCTCTTCCCTTTTATTTCTTCAGGAGGGGGTATCTTATGGCCGTCGAGGAGCTTAATCTGTTTATTTTTGAGGAGATAATCAAATATTTGATCAGCCTTAGAAATGTCAAAGGAGTACTCAACCTTTTTCTCTGCCTCGTCCTTCTCCTTTCCCTTTGCAGGTTTAAGACCGGGACAAATGAATGCTTTACCTTTGATTATCTCAGCCACCAAGATGTCTGTCGTGTAATCGGCTGATTCATCATAATCTGAGTCCTCGAGCGCATCAACTACTGATACCAACCGAGGCCCTCGACCCCTAGTAGCTCTCTTCCTTTCTCTCTCTTGTATGAATTGTTCAATTTGTATTGCCCTGGAAGCCAAGCCACTGAGGTCACTACAAGCTTGTCCCACAAGCTGTTCCTTCAATTGTGGGTGCATTCCAGAGATGGTCATGGAAGTAAGTTGTGATTCTAGAAAGGGAACTGAGCACTTTCCGGCCATCTTTCTGAATCTTTCAATGAAGTCTGTCACAGCCTCGTCCACCTTCAGCCGTAAATTCATGAGATCGACAGCCGTAACTTCAGGCTTTGGCCAGTAAAATTTGTCATGGAAGCACATTTCCATGTCTGCCCAGGTCTGTATAGAATCAGGAGGGAGAGAAGAATACCATGAGAAGGCAGTCCTTGTCAAAGACAAAGGGAACAACTACAACTTATGGAACTCATTCTGGTTTCCTTCCCCACATTGGGCCGTGAATCGGCTGACGTGCTCCATAGTAGACTTACCATCATCCCCGGAGAATGTGGCAAAGTCAGGGGTTTTAAAACCTCTGGGTAGAGGCACCAATCTGTCCACCCATTCGAGGTAAGACTTCCTGTATATTGGCCTATCGAGCGGTTTCAACTGAACACTGAAGAACTTCTTGATGGTGTCAGCTATCAAATTAGGGTCCAGGAGCTGGGCCCCCGATGGTGTTTCGGGTGGAGGCATTGGTCGCCACAGTGTATCTAGGGGACCCTGCTCCCCTGGCTGCGGTGGTACCTGAAGTGGAGCGTCTGTCCATGCCTGCCCAGACACTACTTGGACCTGGTTAACAAGGTCAGTTCTTGGTACAGATGCTTGCATGCCTCGGTGAGGTGGAAGTTGATTCCATGGCTGCTCGGCTGGGGCAACACCCATCTGTGTCTTTATATAGGAACCCGTCGGGTAGGTACTGAGTGCTCCAGAGTACGGCTGACTAGGAGGTAGGCTTGTCGAGTCAGGTGGGCTCTGGGCCCATCGCTGTTGACTCGGGCAATACCACTAATCCTGCCATTCAATGATTCCGGGGCGAAGGCTCCCCCCCCCCCCCTGCGTAGGTCGGGTAGTTAACCGTGGCAGAACATCCATAGGATGGTCCTTGCGGAAAACCCACCAAGCCTATTACCTCGGGCGGCCTTCTGGCCAATTGCACTTGTCCCTGCTGAAGAAAAGTCGTATTAGTGACATTCGCCAAAAACTGCCCCAGTGTTGGCAGTGGCAAAGTACGAGGCTGAGGAATTACAGAAGTAGGACATACCTGATGAGAGAACGTCTGCTGAGGCCCATTCAAACTCCCACTCGGTGGACACTGATGCATGCCTCCCATAGAAGTATAGGAGGATACCTGCTGAGGTTCAATAGAGTTGGTGTATGGCAGGGACTGATGCGTGCCTCCCAGAGAGTTAGGATGTCCTCCCTGTGATTGGCCGGGGAAAATGGGGTTAGTAGCACTGCTACCTTGCATTGCATGCCTTTGTTCCAATTCCTTGGCCTGTTGCACCTCATTGTGCACCATTTAACTATGTCAGCAAATTGTTGGGACACTTGGTACATTATATCGTGTATCCCCATATCTATCTGTTGCCGAATAATTGATGTGGTCATGAACACGGACTCCTCCCCTTGATGGGGGGTTCATTCGATTCAGCAGTAACCGTTGCAATAGTATTATTCCCCGAAGCACCTACTGGCTCCATTGTTTTGCCTTTGGCAGCAGTTGCCTTCTTTGATGCAGAAGGTAACTCCATACTTAAGTTCTTACCAGAGCGTAAGTGCATACACCAATGATAATCCAGTCCAGGCGAATCAAACGCAATGGTCTGTTCACCCGTTCTAGTCCCGCCGGGCATGCCAATATGTTGTACTGTGTCCAACTCTTAGGTCTTAGCCCCGTGGGTTCGACCAGAGGTTTGAACAAGTGTTTTGATTCCTCTGTTCTTCAAGCGATTGCGCCAAGGAGGGAACTCTGCTCATTGACTGTGGGTATCCTGACTCCTCTAGAAAGGGCCAGGTTGGGTGAGGGGGACTGCGAGGTTTGGATTATACTACTGGCTAATGCATAAAAATAAAGATAAAAATGTGATAAAGAAGTTAGATAAAATTAAACGTAGAGTTTTGGTTTGATTGATGTGTGTCTCTTCTGTATAATTGCTCTCCTATTTATATACGTAGGCCATCGTCGGCCACTACTATAGCCAACATTTGCCTACCGTTGGATCAATCTAAGATCAACGACTATCATCGTTCCTAAGCCCTAAGGAGGCGGAATCACTACCCACGATTTCACTAGCACGGTTCGTGGGGTGTAACTCCATCACTCCGCTTTTCAAGGCTTCGCTTCTTCGTTTGGTCTTCAACTACTCCCACGTTCTGTCTTTGTGCTCCCTCTTACTTGCCTTCCAAGCAAGCCTACCTTACCTCAGCCACTTGGCTTGCTCAGCTAGCCTTCGTCCTCAGACAGTAACTCAGGCACCCGAGCCCACCTTGGTCGTGGCACTCTATAGGCGGCTTTGCTCTCCCTCGGCCTTGCTTATTGCTCCTTGGGCTGACCCCTTCCTCGGGGAGTTGTCTTGTGGTATGCCCCGAGGGCTTCTCTTGAGTTCTTCTCTCTGGAAACTATCTCTCAAACATTTGTCAAGTGACCTGCCTCAGTACTCCAATTCTACTTCTTAAAATTCATGGCATCCATAGAAGATTAGGAGAAAACCCTAAATGATTATTATATTGAAAGTGGTGAAATATTACAAATGGGAAGAGGTAGGTCATAAATGAGACTACCATCTACCTTATATACTAACCAACTAATGGACCTACTATCCAATGGACTCACTATCTAATGGGCCTCACTAACCAACTAGTGGGCTTACTACTTATATTTTAACAGCCTCCCGCAAGCTGGACGGTGTTTACAACACTCCAGCTTGAGATAAGCAATACAAAGATATCAAAGTAAGGAAAATGAAGAACAATCTAAATTGGTAGCAGTTGAGGTACATAGCTCATAGAAGTCTTCGACCAGCTATTCGGCCCCTTCAAGCTTCTTCCAGCGTCTCCACAACATTCACTCCAAAAAAGATCAACAAACCCCGCTCTTGGGCATAACCATCCAAGCACCAAAGAAGTTAACAAATGCTTAACCATCGAGCAGAAACCACAACTCAAGGTTTAACCACTCGGAGGAAGCAACAAACCAACACTTAACCATCAAGCAAAAGCCACAACTCAAGGCTTAATCACTTGAAGGAAGCAAAACGCTTAACCACCATAGGGCAGAAGCAAACATCAGCAAAGGCATAAAGCCAAATGCTTAACCACCAAGCAGAAACTATACCTCAAAGTTTAACCACTTGGCAGAAGCACAAACAGTAAAGAGAGCAAAGCTTAACCATCCATGTAAGAAGCCACACAGCTTAACCAATGGACAGAAGCTAACAACTAGCCAATAAGGCAAAATATCAATAAAACCATAAAGAGATGAAATCTACAACTCATACCATGTCCCGGGAGCAACAAAACAAATAACACACAATCATCAAAGAAATCCAACCCAACATTGTCTTCAATCTTCATTCTTGTGGAGAAAACAAGTGCAAGCATAACCCAAATTTAGATAATGTAGCACAAGATCACAAACCCAGATATGAACTCCAACACTCATCAAACAAATCCCAAGGCATTTCCAAAAGGCAAGAACTGACAGAGTCATAGTACACTTTGATAAATTCATCATCATAACTCTCTTTCAAATGTTTACAAATAACACGCAACACTCCACCGATGCCAACAATAGTAGACCAATCACAATTCCTCAGACCATATTGTCTCAAAAATCAACATCAGGAGGATTAAAATTATTGTTTTCGGATGAAATTGAAAGCATTCTAGCAAAAGCCATTTCCAAATAACAGCACAACAAATTGATGAAATCATCCCAATTGTTCCCCGTAGTGCACACAAACTGGGAAGTTAATACAAGAGCATTCACAGCCAAGTGTTGAACAAAATCACTCTTCACATTTAACAAAATCACCAATTGGTTGCGATTTTGGAAAGACAAAACACGTTTGAGCCACAACAACCTCACTGTTTCTAAACATACCATATATCACAGAATTCCACGAAGCGACAGTCAATAAAAAACAGTGTCACACAATCAAACCTCAAATCCTCTTCCCTCATCAAATGGCACATCTCAAGTGCCTTCTCAAATATCCCAAGCTGACTCAAACCCCATCAAAACGGCAACAGTGTAAAAGTTAATCCAGCAGCAAACACTTTATTCATCTTTGAGGCATTTCATCAAACAAATTCAAAGCCAAATTCACCAAAACAAGCACAAACCATTGATGAAATCAAAGAAAAATTCGGAACCAGGAGCATGTCGATGTTCAATTCACACAAATCGAAGAAAACTAGGGTGCAAAACGAATTTGCAGGAACAGGAAAAACAAAACCTGATTGGTGCAAATCTGCCACGAGAATGAAGATCTGACGAAATGTTGCGATCTTGGAAATGTTGCGATCTCAATCTCCCGCGATCGCCATCCGAATTGAAATCAAAATTATCAACATGTCCGCCCATCAATACAGCAACACCAAATGAAACAGACCTCGCCGGAATCAAAAATCAGATCAAAGATGAAACCCAGATCCAGAGTTGCCAAAACCCCCCAGATCGACCAGAAGAACCGAATCGAGAATCGCAAATCGAGCGACAATCGCAAATCGAGAACAGATCGGAAATCAGAGTGCACAAAATGAAGAACGATTGTAGTGATGAACGATGCAAACGGAAATGCACAAAGAAGAACGATGCAAATGCGGAACGATTGTAGTGATCGAAATCAGAATGCACAAAACGGAAATGAGCCGAAAGAAGATAATCGATTCAGGATGAAAAGGGATTCTCAGACACAAAAAAAAATAAAAAACAAAATAGTAAAATAATAATAATAAAAAATTGACCTAGATGCCATGAAACTCATGGAGGATACCATGTTTGCTTTGATACCATCTTAAAATTCATGGCATCCATAGAAGATTAGGAGAAAACCCTAAATGACTATTATATTGAAAGTGGTGAAATATTACAAATGGGAAGAGGTAGGTCATAAATGAGACTACCATCTACCTTATATACTAACCAACTAATGGACCTACTATCCAATGGACTCACTATCTAATGGGCCTCACTAACCAACTAGTGGGCTTACTACTTATATTTTAACACTACTCCCTTTCTTCACTCAACCCTCGGTCTGTGACCTAATTATTTTTGGGCGTTAACTTAGTCTCATTATTTAAAATTAGCTTGGTCACTCTTCTCCATGAACTTGTATGCCTTTTATAGATATATATGAATATATGAATAATAGATGTTGATGGCTTCTTCAGAAATACAAATCTATCGGATGAGATTATGGTTTCCTGTTGAGAGACAACCCCATCAAATCGAAATAAGGCCGTACTTTTTTCTACTTTTCTGTCTGCTATTGCCGCTTGATGTGTACTATGCAACAGGTTTCAGACCTTGCCTTAGCAAACTTCTTTGTCGCCTTGTGAATTATTCTTCTTTAATTGCTTCCTTTTGTTCCTTCGAATTTTCGTACTCAGTCATTTAATTTGTCCTCAATAAATTACATTTTATCTTTTGGTAGAGTGCATGAGAACATAAGCTTGTGTTGAGTAGCTTGAGCTAAATAGAGGCTTTCTTGGACAGACGCCTAGCCCTGAAATGACAATCAGATTGTTGATCAGTCTTTTGAAACCATATGCTTCAGGGAACAAATACTTCATGTGTTGTACAATAATAGATGTTGTCTTGTTTCTAACAAATGATAACACCGCCAACCATGATCTTGCGAATTTATCCTCTCATACTTTTTAGCATTGTTTTTCTTTTTGATTGAGCAATTCCTACACACTTAAAAAACATCTTAGAGCATCATTATTCTCATATGATAATTTGTATCCTCGACATCAATCAAGGTTCATTGTTTCTGAATCCATTTGGTTCCAACATGTAGAAATGAAGAACGACTTCACAGTGCTCTTCAAAGTGCTTATTGGCACTGTTATGCAAAAAATGGATCTTCTGATACATTAAGCAAGGGCCATAATAGTCAAGTTAACATGCATGCCTTAATCTTTGGCATTCTTAAAAGGAAGACTCGGTAAAAAGAAAGGGGAAATACCATTATATATGGTACCCTTATTTATGCAATATTAGAAAGAGGTGGCATTGTAAAGGATCTTCAGTTGACGAGCAAAGATGAAGATTCACATATTCTAGAAACCGATATGGGCCCTCGTTCTGGTTATGACAACTTAAAGAGGATGAATGTGTTACTAGAAACAATAATTAAGAAGCATGTAAATCAATACAAATGTTCTGTACCTAGCAGTATTTTGGTCGGCTGCTGTTGGTAGGTCTCTTGCTGCCCTGGCAGGAGGTCAGTGAGCGCCCGGGGGGTACCTACAAATCCACTCCGACGCTCAAGTCAGTATGAGATTAAGCTAGTGAATTTGCAATGGAAGAGTGTGTACTCTGTAAATGGCTATGCGAGCCGGTACTTATAGGAAATCATGCCCGATTGTGGACCGTCGGATCAGCAGAATTTATCTTAACCGTCCAAGCGTGATTGGGCTTGTATGTTGCAGATATGGGCCAAAGTGATTGGGCCAATCCATATCCATTGCTAAATGCACCCCCTGGAATTGCTAAATGGACCTCTTGGTCCAGTCCAGAATAGTTTCCCCCCAAGCCGAGATTATTCCGGAGGATGGTCTTGGCTTGAAGGATTTTCGTTGATTTGCCGGATTTGTGAAGTCGCACTGGACATTGCCTTTGTGACGACTGCCTGGGGCCCTCGTGGCAAAGTTCGATATTGACCTGCGTCGGTCGGGGGATCTACTCGATGGCGATCCCCGGTGGTGCCTCTGGTGGATATTGACCAGGTTCTACCGTTGCCCCCCAAGTCGAGATTATTCTGGGTGATGGTCTTGACTTTACGTTGTCGTTTAGGATGCCCTCGTAGGTTAGCCATCGTCGGGTCTGCTAATTTTGGCAAAGGATCACATCAATTATCCTGCTCGTCTATTGATATTTTTTGCTGACTTGCCTTGATCGAGGTGATTGATGGTGAGTATGGGCGAGCAACACCACATTTTCTTTTCCTCTTGGCCGATTACATCGCACCTAGGGGGCGAGCATAGGAGAGTGTGAGGGAGAGCAGAATGACACCATCACTTCACGCGTTACTTTATTTCCTCTCACGCTCATGCATCATTTGATTTTCTCACGTGCTCGCGCACCATGTTATTTGCTCACGTGCTCATGCACTATTTTATTTTCTCACGTGCTCGTGCACTATGTTTTTTTTTCTTTCATGCTCATGCACTCACAGGCTCATGCATCCTTTAATTTTCTTACATGCTCATGCACTCTTTTATTTTCTTACGTGCTCATGGACTCACATGCTCATGCATCCTTTAATTTTCTTACGTGTCACGCTGGCTGCTTCCGTAACAGGATTTGGCGCCCTCCTGAGCGCCTTTGGTGCTGGCTTGCCATGGTGCCGTCAGCTCGTTTCCCTTCCTGGGTGCGGAGACGTATGAATTGGATTTTGAGCTTAACATGAGAATTGTAGTTCTGCTTCTTAGCTTTCCAACGTATGCTTACACGCCTCAATTGGATAAACACAGATGAAGTTATGGCCTGTAGACCAGACATCACCCTTGTAGGTGGGTATCTCTGGTATCTGTGACCTCATGGTCTCGTCATTTGCTTGACTTTCGCGCCTTTCTTTGCGCTTGCTACCAAAGACATCGTGGTCTCATACCTTGGATCCCCTCTGGGTGGGTGTCGTGATCTTGGCTGCTTTGCTTTAGGAGGATGAACGCGCCATGACACCCTTGACTCCCATTCTTGGAGAGATGGTCTTGGCTTTAGGTTAATGTTGGAGAGATGGTATGTTGGGTTTCAGACTTGTCACGCTCCACTCCTGACGATGGAGTTGGACCCTTATTCTTTCTTGATCTTAAGGAATTTTTGTTGGCAACAAATGTTAATGCTAGTGAGCTAGAGCAAAAACTGTAATTGCAAAACGATATTTTGAATCACAAGAGTAAAATTCCCTTTATTCATGCGCAATAACAACCTATGTTATTACATCGGTACAACATTTTTGTCTTGTTCATACAACAAACTTCCTTAGCTTATCCGCGTTCCAGGTTCTAGGTATTGGTTCCTTGGTTAGGGTTTCCAACTTGAAAGCTCCGTTTCCGGTCTCTACAGCTATCCTGTATGGACCTTCCCAGTTAGGGGATAACTTCCCTTGGAATGCATACTTCGAACCTATGTCTGCCCTTCCTAGGACTAGGTCGCCCACCTCTACGGTTCTGGGAACCACCTTGGTATTAAATCTTGCATCCATCCTTTGTTTGATCACCAAATCCTTTAATGCTACTTGGTTTTTGACTTCCTCGACGAAGTCCAGCTCCTCTCGGAGTCTTTGATCATTGGCCTCCGGGGGGTTTGGGTTTTTGGTTCTCCAGTTCAGCTCTCCGATCTCGACGGGTATGACTGCTTCTGTCCCGTATGCCATCCGGAAGGGCGATTCGCCTGTTGACGAGTGAAGGGTGGTTCTGTAGGCCCATAGGACATAAGGTAGCTCTTCCAGCCAGCAACCTTTTGCTTCGTCAAGCCTCCTCTTTAAACCTCTTAAAATTACTCTGTTGGCTGCTTCGGCTTGTCCGTTGGTCTGGGGGTGTTCCACCGACGTGAAGCGGTGTTTGATGCCCAGGTCGGCCATCAGTTGTCTGAAACCTTTGTCCGCAAATTGCGTGTCGTTGTCGGAGATGACCACCTCCGGTATGCTGAACCTAGCCATGATATTCTTCTTAAAGAATTTCATACAATTCTTTGCCGTGATAGTGGTCAAGGGCTCAACTTCGATCCATTTGGTAAAGTAATCGGCCGCGACGATTAAGTACTTTACCTGCCCTGGGCCAGCCGGAAAGGGACCTAAAAGGTCGATTCCCCACCAAGCAAAAGGTCAGGGGGAGTTTAGGTATGTCAGTTCCGACGAGGGGGCGACATGCACGTCGGCGTACCTTTGGCACTTATCACATTTCTTTACATGATTCTGTGAATCTTCATTCATGGTAGGCCAGTAATAACCTGCCCTGAGTGTTTTTGCTGTCAGGGCCCTTCCTCCCAGGTGCTGTCCACAGATTCCCTCATGGATTTCTGTGAGCACGTAATCTGCTTCTGATCCTTCTACACACTTTAATAGAGGAATAGAGAAGCCTCTACGGAAAATTCGTCCTTCGATGACCGAGTATGATGTTGCGCGCCTCCTCACGGAAGCCGCTTCTTTGGCGTCAGCGGACTCTTGCCCCTCTAGAATATACTCACGGATTGGGGTTATCCAGTTTTGGCTCGCTTCGACGGTGAGAATGGAGGTAGGCGATCCATTTCTTAGGAGGAAGCTGGGACTTGACAGAGTTTCTTGAATGACGCTCCGAAGGTTCCCTGGTGTTTTGGCCAACTGTAGGCCGGCTATGCAAGCCTCATACTCCGCTTGATTGTTGGATGTGGAGAACGAAAAGGTCAGGGACACCTCAACCATGAGTCCTTCTGAGTTTTCCAGTATCAACCCGGCTCCACTCCCTTTGCTGTTTGAGGACCCATCCATGTGGAGGGTCCACGCCGTTTTTGCTCTGTCTTCATGTGGCATCGTTGTCATTTCTGCTACGAAGTCTGCCAAAATTTGAGCCTACATGGCCGGTCTTGTTTTGTACTTGATCCCAAATTCTGAGAGCTCGACTGCCCACTTGATCATCCTTCCAGCCAAGTCGGGACGATGCAATATTTTTCTGATTGGCTGATTGTTTCAAACCACTACTTGATGCGCCACAAAATATGGCCTAAGGCGGCTGGCTGCGATCACGACTGCCAGGGCGACCTTCTCTACTTTTTGGTACCTTAACTCGGGTCCCTACAACGCCTTACGTACAAAGTATACCGGCCTCTGGCCAGTGCTTGTTTCCCTGACGAGTACCGCGCTTAACGCTTCATCGGCCACAGCGAGGTGCAAGTATAACGTTTCTCCCTCCTCGGGACGTGTCAGAATGGGTGGTTCAGAGAGGGTTTCTTTTAAAAAGGCCAGCGCCTGCTCTTGCTCGGCGGTCCAATCAAAACCTGTTTCCTTCTTAAGAAGCTTGAACAAAGGTAGGGACTTGTGGGCTGCTTTTGAAATGAATCGGGACAACGCTGTTATCATCCCAGTGAGCTTTTGAATTTCCTTCTTCGTAATTGGGGAAGCCATCTCGGTCACGGCCCTGCATTTGTCTGGGTTTGCCTCGATGCATCTTTCAGTGAGATAGAAACCGAGGAACTTCCCTGCACGGACTCCAAAAGTGCACTTCTCCGGGTTTAATCTCATATTGTTCTTTCGGATTTCAGAAAATACTTCTGTCAGGTCCTTGAGGTGATCTGGGTCGCTTTTTCTTTTGACTATCATGTCGTCCATGTACAGTTCGATTACCCGGCCGATTTACCTTTTAAAGACCTTGTTCATCATTCTTTGATAGGTCGCCCCAGCGTTTTTGAGTCCAAAGGGCATTACGCGATAGCAAAAATTTCCTTGCTCTGTCATGAATGTTGTTTTCTCTTGATCGGGTGGGAACATTGGGATTTGGTTGTATCCCGAGTACGCGTCCATGAAAGATAACAGACGAAAGCCTAAGGCGCTATCGACTAATTTAGCCATGCTAGGGACGGGGAAGGCGTCTTTGGGACATGCCTTGTTGAGATCAGTATAGTCAATACACATTCTCCATTTTCCATTATATTTCTTAACAAGGACTACATTTGACAGCTAGGTGGTGTACTTAATTTCTTTTACAAAATTTGCCTCTTTGAGGTCCTTCACAGCCCTCTCAACAGCTTTGGCTTTTTCTCCCTTTTGGACTCTTCTTTTCTGGGCTACCCACTTAGTGTTGGGATTAACAGCCAGATGGTGGCAGGCTACCTCGGGTGTTACCCCTGGCATGTCAGCTGAAGACCAGGCAAACAGGTCCGCATTCTCCCTTAGGCAGATGGTAAGTTTCTCTTTGACCTCCTCTGGGAGATCGGAGCCTATCTTGATGGTCATGACGGGGTCTTCTCCTACCCGGATGCAGATGAAGGCGCCATCTGGCTCGGGCCTCTTCATGCGCTTTTTGAGTTCCTTAGTGAGCACAAGATCTGCCCCTGGGGTCCGTCTGGATCGGCAAGATCTGCTTGAGCACAAGATCTCCCTCTTGGAATTCACGAGGACGGACTCTCTTGTCAAAAGCCCTTATCATCCTCTGTTGGTACAACTGTCCATATTGCGGCTACCCGTTTTTCGTCAACGAGGTTCAACTGGTCAAGACGGGACCGAACCCATTCTGCTTCATCAAGTTTTGTCTCCATTAACACCCGCAGGGATGGTATTTCAACTTCAATGGGGAGGACTGCCTCTGACCCATAAACCAGTGAGTAGGGGGTTGCCCCTGTTGAGGTGCGCACTGAGGTTCTGTAACCATGCAGGGCAAAGGGGAGCATCTCATGCCAGTCATTATAGGTCACGACCATCTTTTGTATTATCCGCTTGACATTCTTGTTAGCTGCCTCAACTGCCCCATTCGTCTTTGGGCGGTAGGGAGAAGAGTTGTGATGCTGTATCTTGAAGTCTTTACACAAGTCCTTCATCATTCTGCTGTTCAAATTACTGCCGTTGTCTGTGATAATCTTGTTTGGAAGGCCGTAGCGGCAAACCAAATCTTTCTTGATGAACTTAGCAATCACTGAGCTCGTTACATTGGGATAAGAAGCAACCTCCACCCACTTAGTGAAGTAGTCAATAGCAACCAGAATGAAACGGTGGCCATTTGAAGCTTTGGGTTCAATGGGACCAATGATGTCCATGCCCCACATTGAGAATGGCCATGGTGCACTCAAGACATTCAGAGAAGTTGGAGGTACATGAGTGTGATCTGCATAAATTTGACATTTATGGCATCTTCTAACAAAATTGTAACAGTCTGATTCCATCTGCAACCAGTAGTAACCAGCTCTCAGGATTTTTCTAGCCATTGCGTGCCCGCTGGAATGAACCCCAAATGAGCCCTCATGAACATCTCGCATAATCTTTACTGATTCTTCTCTTGTTACACACCTGAGGAGTACCAAGTCATGGTTTCTCTTGTAAAGGACGTCTCCACTCAAGAAGAAACCTGCTGATAGCCTCCTGAGTGTTCTCTTGTCATTCTCTGTAGCTCCGGGAGGATACTCTCTGTTTGTGATGTACTGCTTGATGTCATGGTACCAAGGCTTACTATCTGATTCCTCTTCGACTGCCATGCAGTAGTGATAAGCAGGTTGACCTCTATGCTGGATTCTGACAGTCGTCAAACTTTTGTCACAGTTGACGTTGAACATAGAAGACAAAGTTGCCAAGGCATCTGCCAACTGATTCTCGCTGCGGGGTATGTGCTGGAAAGTGATTTCCTCAAAGGGCTTGATTAATTCTTGAATATAGTCACGGTAAGGAATCAAATCAGGATTTCTTGTTTCCCAATCTCCTTTTACCTAGTGGACAACTAGAGCTGAATCTCCGTACACGTCGAGCCTCTTGACTTTCCAATCGAGAGCTGCCTGGATACCCAGGATACACGTCGAGCCTCTTGACTTTCCAATATTGTTTTTGACATAGAAACTTAATCTGGCAGTGAATGGTATGAAGCGGTTGTCTGGAGAGATCAGTACCGCTCCGACCCCGTGCCCCCACATGTTAGAGGCACCGTCAAACAACACTCTCCACCTTTCATCATCTTGAGATTTCCCTTCGTCAAATAATGCCATAATGTCCTCATCTGGGAATTCACATTGCATTGATTGGTAATCCTCAACCGGTTGATGTGCCAGGTAGTTTGCCAGTGTGCTACCTTTAATCGCCTTCTGGGTTACGTACACGAGGTCATACTCTGACAAAAGCATTTGCCAACGAGCAATTCTACCTGTGAGCGCAGGTTTTTCAAATATGTACTTGATTGGATCCATTTTGGACACCAACCAGGTGGTGTGACTCAGCATATACTGTCTCAATCGATGCGCAGCCCAGGCTAGAGCACAACAAGTCTTCTCCAATGGTGAATACCTTGCCTCACAGTCTGTGAACTTCTTGCTCGGGTAGTAGATCGTGTGTTCTTTCTTTCCTGACTCATCGTGTTGCCCCAGCACGCAGCCCAATACCGAACCTTTCAATGTTTCCTCTCAACTGGACAGGTGTTACAATTCCTTGAGCAGCTTTTCCTAGGCCCTTACCGACCTGATACCCATGTCCTAGCATCACCTTAGCAATCATCATGTCAGCCTTGGACCACTTAGGCTTCCACAGAGGCTCACTTTCAACGAAGACAGCGTTTGAGATCTCCAATCCTTGGAAGGCAGTCTCAAAGGACTCTTCCGCTGCTTCCATATAATATTCAGGTGGTGATCGGTTTATCAATGTTTCTTCCTCTCCGTAGATCACTATCAGCTTTCCCTCAGCCACAAACTTGAGTTTCTGATGAAGCGAGGATGGCACTGCCCCAGCAGCATGTATCCAAGGACGTCCTAGCAGGCAGCTGTAGGAGGAACTGATGTCCATCACTTGGAAGATGACATAAAACACTTCGGGGCCTATCTGCAGCGGCACTTCTACTTCTCCAAAAACTTCCTTCACTGACCCATCAAATGCTCTGACCAAGGTAGAGCTCGGCTTCAGATATGAGCAGTCTACATTCAGCTTATTCATTGTAGACTTAGGCAGCACATTCAAGGATGAGCCATTATCAATGAGCACCCTGGCAAGTATATAGTCCCCACACTTGACTGAGATGTGAAGAGCTTGATTATGATCCTTTCCCGTTGGAGGAAGCTCAGTGTCTGAGAAAGTCAAGTAATTGGATGCTACAATGTTGCCTACAATACCATCAAGCTGGTTTACTGTAATGTCATGGGAGACGTGGGCTTCATTCAAGATCTTCAACAGAGCAGCACGATGTGCCTCTGAACTAAGCAACAAAGAGAGCATTGAGATCTTGGATGGAGTTTGACTCAGTTGATCTACCACCCGATATTCACTCTGTTTCATTACTTTCAGGAATTCTTGAGCTTCTTTGTCTGACACCCTTCTGACCTCTACAGTTTCTTTGTCTTTTCCCTTACGGGCCCTTTCTTCATCTGTTTTTTATTGCTCTCCCCTGAGGTTTTTAGAGACCAAGCACAGCTCATGGGCATTTCTGGCCCGGGAACCTGCTCCTTCAACAGCTCTTAATCTCTCTTCTAGCATCTGATACTGACTTCTAGCTTCAGCAGGGTAATTCTGTGGGAAACCACCGGCACCATAGTGAGGGTTATTCATTGATACCACAGCCGGAGTCATGTGTGGGTGAGCAACATTCTGAGGAATTGGGCCCCGTACTTGTGGATGAATCGTTATTGGCGAATTGAAACCCGTCGGAGTTCCTGGAGCAGTAGCAGGGATTGGGATCTGAATCTGGGCTTGAGGCGTCCCCGTTCCAACTTCATCCACAACTATGTCAGGCTGAGCTTGCCCCGCGGTTCCTGAAGGATCTCCTCCAGGGTTTGCATCAGCAGCAGGAGGCGTATAGCCTAGTGGGAGACCATAGGGAGGCCATTGCACAGCTTGAAGGGCTTGAGAGATCCCAGACCCAGGAGGGGGAGGAGGATTGTTTACCCCAGCAGCAGTAGCTTCAGCCGTGCCAGCATCTCTTAAGGCACCCAGCACTCTTATGACCTCCGCCATTTGAGCCTTTATGACTTCCATCTCAGCTTGAATGACTTGATTCTGACCATGCTGAACCTGACCATTAGGATTCGGACCTCCCGGAATTCCGTCATTCTGATGTGGCTGTGGATTGCCCTGATCAGCGTCGCCTTGATTGTTTTCCATGTTTCTTGCTTGCAGACGCGTCCAATAGCGATGACTAACCAGCTTGCCTGACTTTCTGTTGACGGAACACGCTTATGAACACAAGAATGAATAAATGAATGCAATGCGAATGAATGCATGTTTGATTTGTTTTGGGCCGAGAATCGCAATGTATTATGTCTTGCCATAGATACGCAGGTAGATCTTTGATTATTTTTATCATTATATTACTTTTTTGGATCATAATGAAATTGGAATCTAGAAGCGAAACAGGTGTATTCCATGCATTTGTAAAAATGCTTCAAATTCTGAATCCAAAAGTACAATATTCTGATACAACGATTGAAAAAGGAAAAGTACAAAAATGGAAAATTACAATAAGGAAGCTCAAATACAACGAGCTTTGAAATTTCCACTCCTTTTCCTTTTGTTGTTGGTAGAGGTACTTCTGGTTTTCTCTTTGGCTTCCTCAACTAGGGCTCTGCAGTACTCCACAAATTTGTACACCTCAAGCGGGGTGTTGAGGGGATGCATCTCAATTTCAGCTTTTCTTAATTTCTTGGGCACATCAGCAAGAGCCTGGTTGGCCATCTCTGATAGCTTGGAGAACCTATCCTTCCAGTGTTGAACTTCATCCCTCAGCTCAATGATGACTGCCTGCTCTTCAATCCTACCGAGCAGCTCAACATACCGATGTTCCCAATACTGAATTTCATCCCTCACTTGCCGGTATGCATCGCTGATGTAACGAAGATTCCCCTTCAACTCATCAGAATTCTCTTGTTCTGCTCTCAGGGCCCGCCGACATTCTCTGAGGATGTTCTCAAATGAGTCTCTCTCTTGCACAACACTGTCTAACTTACTCTCCCATTCAGCTTGTAGCATGCGGGATTCTCTTTTTGACTTGGCAAGCAAGCTTTTCGCGGTTCTCCCTTCCATTTTTGCCTCATCGCATAATTCTTTCCACTGATTGGCGTCTTCAATGGCCTTCTTCTCTTTCAAGCTTCGCCTCTTAATTTCCTCCTTGGGCAGATACCTTTAGACTTCTAACTTACTCTTCTCTTCCCCTTTTAGTTTCTGACTGAATTCCTCAATAGCAGCAGACTTGAGAGCATTCTCTTCTTCCAATCTTTTGTTCTTCAGAGCCATCTTCTCTATCTCCGCTTGCAAAGATCTCTTCTCTTCCTCTGCCTTCATTAGAGCCAACTTGACCTCGCCTAACTCTTTGACAACAGGAACACTAGCGTCTTCCCTCTCAACTTGCAATGCTTTTTGGTAAGGCAATTGAACACTCTGGATCCTTTTTCCAAGCCACTGAGTGAAGGTAATACCACTAGTCCTCTGAGCAAGCTCTACTTTTCCCCTGCGAATCACCGTACCCCATGCTTGCAAGACCTTTCTAAGCAAACTGTCATCTTTTGGACCTCCTTCAAAGATGTAAAACGGGAATAACATCTCTTCAGTAGGCGAATTCCTCATCGGATATCCCAATTGCCTCAGAGTCAGAGACGGGTTGTAGTTGATGCATCCTTTAGTGCCCATCAGTGGAACATTCTGAAAACCACCGCAACGGAAGACTACCTCGGGTCTATCCCCCCAGCATGATGGAAGATACCAACGGACTGAGTGCTCAC
This sequence comes from Astragalus membranaceus, assembly GCA_039519185.1. NCBI lineage: Eukaryota > Viridiplantae > Streptophyta > Magnoliopsida > Fabales > Fabaceae > Astragalus > Astragalus membranaceus. The sequence goes on along the minus strand of CM076854.1, from coordinate 54,866,643 downwards.
CTAGGCCCCCTAAAATTTGGATCCACTCTTGAATACTCATAGCTTTCACCTCACAAGTTATAGCATAGTCAATCAACTTTTCCACTCATATTGGATTGGTGAAAGCATGAATAAGAAGCCAAGCATACAACAGGTGAGAAGAGCAAGAGATTTTCTTCCTTCTCAAGTCACAATGATGAGTAAGAGCAGAATAGGTGTCAGCAAGGATTGCAGGAATTGGATTGATAGGGCTCTTCTCATTTTGAAAAGCTAAGAAGATGCCAATGACAGTCACATCCACCTGTTTCTTTCTCGATCTGCGGGAAGAGAACAACCCCGAAGATTGTTAAGGCTAGGACTTGCTTGAAGACAACCCAATTTTTACTTCTGGCATAGGCTTCCATTAAACCCTCAAGGTAACTCTGCGGGAAACCTATCACATTGTTTCTCTTCTGCTTTTGGAGTTTCAGATCCTTTACACTCACTTGTAACAATGCAGCAAACCTCTCATCTGTGTAGTACTGTTCTTGATACCGGTAAGGGACAGCTTCTGTCTAAGTAAACCCCAAAATCTGCTGATATTCTTCCAATGTGGGAGCCATTTGAAAATTTTTGAAAAGAAAGCACCTGATTTCAGAGTCATAGAATCTACTCAGAGCCACAATAGCCTCAGTCTGCACCGCTAGCAACAACAACTTCTGGAGATTCCCAAAGGCACTATCAAAAGATCCCCGCTCAATCGGTCTCATCAATGCAACACACTTCTTCAGACTAGTCACATCTACCTTGCTTACAGCTGGGTACCTTGGAGTATACACTGTTTCTCTTCTGGACTCCATGTCGTATCTATGACAAGATTTCTTATTACTTATGATCCTCAGCAAGCAAACCATGATGAAATGCAAAGATGCATGCGAAAATTGTCAAAAATGTATGTTTTATGCAAAGGATGTATGCAAATGATGATGTTTTATGCCTATGCAACTTAGAGAAAAGTCGTTATTGGCAGTGATTCAAAAAAATTTTGGAAAATGCGGGCCGTACGTTATTTCATATGGACCGGTAAGAGAAAGGCTACAGCGGTAACTCTTTCTCCCTTTTTTGAAAATAAAGTGGGCCATATGTCACTTCGTACGGATCGGCAAAAGAGAGGCTACAACGGCAACCCTTTCTTCTTTTTCTCTTTTGAAAATCTTCTTCTTTTTTCTTTTAGGAAAGACATGCCTAAACTACAATGCAACATACAATTTGTATGCCCTTGTGTCCTACAAAAGGTGGGGGAACCTAGGCTCTAAGGCAACTCAAAAGGGATCCTCCCATGTAGTTCTAAACACTTCCTCACAATGGCTACCAGAGCTAAATCTCTCTCATGATAACACCCACAACGATGGAATGCCATCTGGTGTGAGGTACCATAAAAGAGCATACTCTGGCTGAAACTTTCGTGAGAGTCAGAAGGACAATGGTCCAATTCCCAGTCATTACTCATTTCCACTCTCCTAAGTTTTGTCAGACCTTGGGTTTTAGGCCCCTCTCAAAGCACATAATCATAAGGGTATGAGTGTGTGTGGCAAGGACATACCACTTAAAACTACCCAACACATATCACCCCACCTGCAAATGAAAACCCAGAACAGTCCAGACAAAAGCAAGCAATAACATGTTGTCTACCCTAGGGTTTAATATCAAATAAGCTAGCCTAGGGTTTCAACAACAATCAAGTGCATTGCTTACCTCAAGAAAGGGAGCCAAGAAGAGGGGATCATGATAGAATTGGGGAGAAATGCATGAGCTTACCTTGAAGAAAGGGAGCAAAGAAGAAGGGAACATGATTGGGATTGGGGAAATGCATGAGGGTACTAAGCACATAAGCAAGGAGGAGGAAGGAAAAATAAACATGGAAGAAAAGAAAACAAATGCACATGCATACAACATGATAAGAAAGAAAAGGAAACTGAAAGGGATAGAAGCAAACAAGGTATCCAAATCAAATCAATAACACAAACCACACATTTAATTAATTAGGCTTGACCCACTTAAAAAGGAAACATCCCCAGTGAAGTCGCCAGCTGTTGCACCCGAAAAGGTCCCTGAGGGGATTTTTCTTCGTTTACAACTTTTTAAAACAATGAAGTCGCCACCAATATTTTTTATAAGGAAAATATTGAAGAAAAACCTTTTTGGAAAGCGGATGGTCTTTTGGAAAACCGGAGGATTTGGGTTCGGGGGTCGGTTAGGCATGGGGAAGGTATTAGCACCCCACACCTCCTTTCTACCGAAAGGGAACCTTTAATTAAACGTGTGGTTTTAAGTGTTGATTTGGAAAATACTTAAATTTGCCTCAAAGGGAATGAGAAGACTTAATGAAAATTTTTATTTTTGGTGCTTGACGAGAGTTAGCCGCTCGCTCCTATGTATCTCCCGGTGCGATGAAGAATTCAAAGCTACGTAGTTCTTGTTTGTCCTGAAAAAAGGTTTTTGTCTTTTATCTTGTTTAGGTGAGTTTTCGCAATAGGGATGAGGATTCGCGATGACCAAGCAACAACGGTTTAGAGTGGTCACACTACTAACTCTTTTGAAAATGAAATCATCATTAACAACCAAACGGCAACGGCGCGAGTGATCATTAATGATAGTCGGTTTTGCTTTTGATTCGAGTGTTCGCGATGACCAAACAACGGTTTAGAGTGGCCGCGCTACTAACTCTTTTGAAAATGAAATCATCGTTAACAACCAAACGGCAACGACGCGAGTGATCATTAATGATAATTGGTTTTGTTTAAGTTGGAGTGTTCATGAAGACCAAACAACAACGGTTTAGAGTGGTCACACTACTAATTCCTTTGAAAATGAAATTATCGTTAGCAACCAAACGGCAATGGCGCGAGTGATCATTAATGATAATTGGTTCTTATTTTAGGTAATCAAAAGGGTTTTCGCAATCGAATTGATTTTTGGTTTGTGAGATGGCTTTTTGATGTTTGAAAATGTTATTGGTTATGAAAAAGATTTGAAATTGTAAATGTTACTAACGAGTAACAAATTGTGGTATAATTTGAATGCGACATGGTTTTGAGGTGTTACTAACGAGTAACAAAGGTTTTGAACTTTGAAGTCGGATTACAAAGTCAATGCGATCATCAAAACAAGCAAGCAAATCGTGAACACCAATTCAATACTTAATCACATAACAAGCACAAAAACAAGTATAAATGAGTAAGAACACATGTGCATCAAGACTAGAGTTAGTCCATCCCTTGCCAAAACCTACACAAACTCCAAGAACCAACACCACGATTGCAAGTGAGGATGCATGAAGTATGCGAAAAGTCTTTGGGTTTTTTAGGTAAATGATTCATGATTCAAAGTGGTAAAAAGCTAGATGAGTTATGGTAAGAAGCTTTGATGCAATGTAGTAAAAGAAAAGAATGCAAAATGGTAAAAAGTTTAATGAAATAAGTGATAAAAGTGAATGAGATGGTAAAAGTAAAAAGTTAATGAAATAGTAAAAAGTTAGAAACACAATGACACAACTTGCATTTACTCAACCACAATCAAAATGGCAATCTTCAAGCAATCAAAAGGGTAAAAACCCTAGTCACGGCCGAATGCAAGCAAGCATGGAATCATCAACTTATTTCATGCAAGAATTGACAATATTAACACACAAAACGACACAAAAGAAAAGGACCTAATCTATCATGCAAATTCCTAAGACAAACATCAACCAAATCATGCATTTATTCACGCGAAATCGAAGGAAACAAAACAAGCAACATGAACCCTATTTTCCTTGCACAAACCTGAGGCTACGTATGGCCCAAGATCAACAATTATTCAAACCCAAATTATAAAGTGAACAAGAACACACAAGAACCCTAAAATAGAGTTCATGGCCAAAGCAAACGGGGTATGAGAATGGGTTTTCATTTGATGAAAATCATGCAAACAAGGTTTAAAATACAAGAAAATACAAGAAGACACAAGAACAACTCATTCAAAGCCAAGGAGCCACCTCAAACACCCAAGCCTCCCTAAGTGCTTATCAATAGTGTTTGAGATGGCTCCTCACAGCAACAACAACAATATATGAAGGAGTTGAGATGAGGAGAAGAGAGATTATGCAAAAATGAAGAAGATGCAAGAGTTTTGAAGTTTTACCTTGAATCCAAGCTAGGAAATGAATAATATGAAGCACAAGACCACAAACCAACTAGATCCTCAACAAACTTCAATGAAACTTGCACACCTTGCCTTGATTTTTGAGATTAGATGATGAACAATTAGATTTTAGTAGAAGAGGAGGATGATATGTGAAGTAGGAGTGGATTTGAGATAGAAAATGGGAGTGAATTGAAGAAGAATGGAGGAGGAATTGGGAGAGGAGGCTACGGCCTTGAGAGGAGAGAGGGAGAGATTTTTGTGTGCTAGGGTTTTAGTGTAGGAAAAATGAGAAGCAAAAGATTGCTCATGTGTGGAGATGAGAGGGTATTTATAGAGTTGTTTTAGGTCTAGGGGTAATTAGGTCATTGTTCTTTACCAGGTGCTCTAGGATTGGGTTTTAAATTTGAATGAAGGGCTAGGATGAGAGATCACTTGGATTGAGGACATTGAGAAAGCACAAATGAGGGAGTGAATGGGTGTGATATGCGCATCTCATGAGGGGAGTGGAGAGGGTGTGTGAAAAAAAAACTTGTCCTATTTTGGGAATGGAGGCTCATATGTGATGTGAGGTAAAAATAGGGTTGAGCGTATAATTGAGATGGAATGTTACCAAAGGAGTAATTTTGTATTTTCTTGTGAAGAGGTGAGTATAAATGGGTGGGGGAATTTACAAAAGATGGCATAAATCTATGTGGGAGTGAGTGATGGTCACCAAAAAGGGAAAAGTTAAGGATAGTACAAAGCATATTCTTAAGGAATAAGGAATAGAAGAGTGTGAAGAAATTTTGGGAACGGAGAGAGAGAGAGAGAGTGGGATTTCGAAATTGTGGAGGGAGAGGAGGAAAAAAAAACTTGTTTTTGGTCTTTTGTCTTATTGAGGACACTTCCTTCTTTTTGAGTTTTGAATTTTGGGCATGGAAGTGAAGGTGCACCTATTAAAAAGTGTCATATATATTTGAGCACCATAAAATATTCCCTCTAATTATTCTAGGCAATAAAAATTGTCATTTAGTAATTGGGGAATATTTAATGGTCTTTTTTTGGGTTTTTTATGCACTAAAAATGGGGAAAATGCATTTTTAATTATTTTGGACTAGGACTTTCTTTCCAAAAATTATACAAAAATTACCCTTGGTAGAGTAACATGTATGCCACGTCCTTGACCTGGTCTTGGTCCAAAAATAATTAATTCGCTTTTATTTAAATGCCCAAAAATGCAAAAATTCGCTTATCTTGTTTGTCATGTTTTTTTTATATGAGACATGTTGAAGAAGTATGATACTATGATTGTTGTACATATATATGTACAAGATAATATTGTTTTCCGTGTTTGCTTCGTTTGTTGTATAAAAATCGTGTTTGATTGGAAACAACTCGTGCCATCTTTGCTTCTCCTTCCTGTCCACTTGTTTATTGTGCTCTCACTGAGTCTTTGTGACTCACCCTATCATTTCTCTATTGTTTTTCCAGATTTGCAGACATCAGGGTAGATTGTCCTTTGGGATCTACGGTTCACCCCAGGACTTGTTGCATTTTGGGTAGGCCTCATCTTAAGCGATAACTATTATTTTGATGACTTCGGTACGATGCAGCTATAGGAATAGGAGCTTTTGTGTCTAGTTTGGTGTATTGTGAAATAGAAATTTTGTAACATCATGTAGCTGTCTTTCTTTTGAAACTTAGTGACAAGGTTGTAATTATAAGATGAAGGCTTTGGTTGCTATATTCTGGACATATAATTCACGATTATGCAAGTTTATTTTGTGTATGGAATGTTCGAATAATAGAGGAGACTCTGCTGAAATTTTTGTAGATATTTTGTAACCTTAAAAGTGTGTTAGGCTTGCCAGCTTATGACTTTTTGGTCTTAGCTTGTGCGCCGGTCATGGCCTAACGGTGGGTCGTGACAAAGTGGTATCAGAGCTTAGGTTAGAGGGTCCTGTAGCTGCATCATTTTGGGATTAATTATAGACTCTTGCTTGTAATTTGTGTACTCGGGCACATCTTACAAACAAGAAGCTATGATTGCCCACTATCATACTGAAGTCTATTATCGCATTGTTATATTCATTCCTTTTTCCTAATTGTAATGTTGTTTCAGGTGGAGATGCCACCGAGGACTGCACCTAGTAAAGAGCGTACTATTGCTGATGAAGCTTCCATTCAACCTCAAGAGGAAGCCTTGGCGGGCTGAGGCCGTGGTCGTGGTCGTGGCCGTCGGCATGGTAGGGGAAGGCATGGTGGAATGCCTGAGGTTGTGATTCCTAGCGCCAGGCGTGGTAACCCAACACTAGCTGAGTTAGCGGCTAACATGCAGAATATCCAACAAACTGTGCAACAGATAGCCAACAAAGTAATGGATCAAGGAGAACCACATGGAGAACAAAATCAAGATGAAAATGAGCATAGTCATGAGGTGATGCAAGATGAACAAGCACCAGCCCATCAACATGATCAGCCACCTGTGGTTGCTCGGGCAGTTGAGGTTTCCTTGTCCGCATTTTTGAAGCTTCACCCTCCAACATTTAGTGGTTCGGATGTTCAGGAGGATCTTCAAGCCTTCTTGGATGATGTCTCTTGGATATGTCGAGGTTTAGGTTGTTCTTCAACACGGATTGTGGAGTTGACTGCATTTCGACTCCGTGATGTTGCTAGAGGGTGGTTTGAAACTATGTTATTTGCTAAACCATCCGGATTACCTTATTTAAAGTGGGATGAGTTTGTTAGTTGGTTCTTGGCACATTTTCTCCCCCAAAGTGTTAGAGATAGTAGAGCGAAAGAGTTTGAGACTCTTGTGCAAGCAGAGAATATGTCAGTGATGGAGTATAATGTTCAATTTATGCGGCTTGCGCGATATGCACCACACCTGGTAGCTACAGAGCAACACAGAGTTCAGAGATTTATTGATGTCTTGAAGACTTATTTGTTTAGGGCAATTGCAGGCCACGGTAACATGACTTAAGAGGAGGCCTTGAATAGAGCATTAACTATTGAGCGGGGAAATAGAGACCGAGGAGGGACATCCCATGATTCACGTAAGAAGCCTCGCTTTGATTCATCTCGTGGTGGCCACCAGGGCCAAGGAGGAGGAGGTTCCAGAGGTACTATCACTCAGGGCCATCAAGGCCAACAAGCGGGTTTTAAACAACAAAATAGTTAGGTTAGCCAGACTACTAGCTCTAACCAGGGACGCGGTACTTCACAACATCAGGTGTCTTCTAGTATGACCCCAGTTACTTGTATCACATGTGGGAAGACGCATGATGGTACTTGTAGGCAAAGATCCAGAGGATGTTATCAGTGTGGGCAAATTGGACACTTTGCAAGAAACTGCCCTACATTATCTACTCAACCTTCTTCTAGTGGGGTAGCGATACCAGTGGCTGCAGGGAGACAAATTGCTTCTGGAATTCAAGGGTCTGGTAGTTCTCAGCGTGGTGGCAGGGGATCAGGAGGCAGAGGGCAGGGACGGGATGGTGGTGGACAGGCTCGTGTGTTTGCTTTGACTCGTCAGGATGCCCAGACATCCAATGCTGTTGGGACGGGTATGCTTTCTATATGTTCTCAAGATGCACATGTTTTATTTGATCCCGGGGCTACACACTCTTTTGTATCCCCATTATTTTCTTCTTGTCTTGGTAGAGAACCATCACTTTTAGATGAGCCTTTGTTAGTGGCCACACCTATGGGTGATTGTCTTTTAGCTAAGTCTGTGCACAGATCTTGTGAAGTTTTGATTGAAGACCAATCTTTGTTGGTAGATCTAGTAGAGCTTGACATGGTAGACTTTGATGTGATCTTAGGCATGGACTGGTTGGCTTCTCATCATGCTACTTTGGATTGCCATAATAAGAGGGTAAAGTTTGATATGCCAGCAAAACCAGCTTTTGTTTTTCAGGGTGACCGAAATTGGTTATCGAGCAATTTAATTTCAGCTGTAACGGCTTGCAAGTTACTGAGAAAAGGTTGTTGTGCGTATCTTGCCATGGTAAATGATGTTGATAGTGCAACCAATAACTTAGAGAACGTTCCTATGGTATGTGAATATCCTGATATTTTCCCTGAGGAATTGCCAGTTTACCACCTGATAGGGAGATAGAGTTTTGTATTGAGTTGCTTTCAGGAACTCAACCCATATCTATACCCCCAAATCGGATGGCTCCAGTTGATCTTAAAGAGTTAAAAGAACAACTAAAAGATATGCTTGACAAGGGTTTTAATCGCCCTAGTTGCTCTCCTTAGGGAGCACCCGTATTGTTTCTTAAGAAGAAAGACGGGTCATTTCGATTGTGTCTTGATCGATTACTTATACATTCATAGAATGAAATAATAATTTGTCAAAAACATAAAAAATAGAAATTAGCTATTATTTATTTTTGTGATAAAACCAAGAATTGTATTTAAAGTAAATTAAATATTTAAGTTGGAATAAAAAAATAATATTTAGTTGAGAGTAGTTGTGGTGTCCATATTGTAGTTCTTCAAAAGTTCACCAATGGAGTAAAAAAGAGGTGAGTTACTTTAAAATGAGGCGGAGGTGGTGGGACCCAATTAAACAATTGGGTGGAGATCATGTTCAAGCTCGTGGAAATATTATTAATTTTCATCTTTTGAAAACTAGTGGAAAATCTATCAAGTGTTGTGAAAGGATTGGTGGTAGTAGCTACCAAGAGGTGGTGTGGTTAACTAGGATAAACTACTTGTGTTATTCTTCATCAACTCTCTTTTAACGGTTTTATCTTTTAAACCTTGGTGAAAACAATTCTGTGAAAAGTACATTTGAAGAAAACTCTATTTGAACTTTCCGTATCTTATTTTTTATAAGCAAAATAGATTATATAGAAGTACTAGGGGATTTTCAACCCAAACAATAGAGCAAACTAATTACACATATTGGAGACAAGCTAGTGGATTAATCTACCATTTTGAGACACTAAGTGATGGTGAAGAATAAATATCCTTTGCCTCGTATTGACGATTTATTTGATCAACTCCAAGGATCTCAATGGTTTTCAAAAATTGATTTGCGGCCTGGGTATCATCAACTGAAAATAAAGGGTGAAGACATTCCAAAAACCACATTTTGTACTCGATACAGACATTATGAGTTTTTGTTTATGTCGTTTGGACTTACCAATGCTCCTGCCGCTTTTATGGACTTGATGAACAGATTTATTAAGCCGTTCCTATATCAAACAGATGGCCAGTCCGAAAGAACAATACAAATCTTAGAAGATATGCTCCGTGCTTGTGTGCTAGACCTTGGAGGGAGTTGGGATCAATATTTACCCCTGATGGAATTTGCTTATAATAATAGTTATCAAGATAGTATTCAAATGGCACCATTTGAGGCATTGTATGGAAGACGTTGTAGATCACCGATTTGTTGGTTTGAAGTTGGAGAGTCTAAACTTGAAGGTTCGGATTTGATACAAGAAGCTATTGAGAAAGTAAAGATAATTCGAGACCATTTGGTGACAGCTCAAAGTAGACAAAAGTCATATGCAGATCGAAGGCGACGACCTCTAGAGTTTAGTGTTGGTGAACATGTGTTTTTACGTGTGTCCCCGCTGAAGGGCATTTGAGGTTTGGAAGAAAGGGTAAGCTAAGTCCAAGATTTATCGGGCCTTTTGAGATTTTAGAGAAAGTGGGGCAAGTGGGCTACCATTTAGCCCTTCCACCTGATCTCTCAGATGTTCACCCAGTTTTTCATGTATCGATGCTTCGGAAGTATGTTTATGATCCGTCTCATATTATTCAACATCAATCAATACAGCTTGATGAAAATCTCAACTATACCGAGTAGCCAGTAGCTATAGTGGACAGATGCATCCGACGCCTGCGATCCAAGGATATTGCTTTTGTAAAAGTGGTTTGGCGAGGATCGGGTGGTGAGGAGATGACTTGGGAGCCAGAGTTTATTATGCGCAAGAAGTACCCTCACTTGTTTGAAACCCAAGGTTAGTATGACTTAAGAATTCGAGGACGAATTCTCTTTAAAGGGGGGGAGAATGAAACACCCCGTTTAGTAAAGCAAAGGAAGAAAATAATAATATAATATAATAAAAAAAAAGAAAAAAAAAGAGAAGAGTATGGGGATAAGTTTCGACCCCACCCCCTTAACACTCTCTATCTCAAAAAAAAAATAACACAACATACACATCTCCATTCTTTTTTTTCTTCCTCCCATAGCAGCCCTCTACCCCCTTCCTTTCCAAAACCCATTTCTCTCCCACGCCCACTCTTCCTCTTGTTTCTCCTCTCTTCACCATACTTCATCTTCCAACTAAGTTTGCAAGCTAGAGAATGGTGTCTTGAGTTGGAAGTGACAATACCCACTCTTGGTTATTTATTTCTTTTGTATTAATTGAGGTGAGGTTCTACATCCTCTTAAATTAAGAGATGCTACTTAGTTATTGAGTAGTGGGTAATGGTATAGGGTAGTAGAAGTTTTAGATTTCAATTTTTTGAGCTTCTTTATAAAACCCTAGGTTCAATAATTTGGGGGTTTTGACAAATTAGTGTTACTTGATGTGTTGCATGACTTAATAAGTTTCTAAAGGTTTGAAATTATTATATTGATGCTCAGATTCAATGCAAGTTACTCCGGTGGTTCCTCCCGAAGGCAATGGAAGCGATCTAGCTCACTCTTCGTAGTTGTGAGTAGCTAATTTACAATGTGGCAATTTTTATATATCTATTTTCTTTATGGGAGAAGCAAATAAATTTTCTTAAATAGATTTTATTCCCAAATATGAGTTGAAAAGGATTTCTATTTTATGTGTTTTGTATTGTTGTTGGATACCGTTAGATGCAACGAAGAGATAATGCAGCCTATGAGCTAAATGCTCATAGCCCTTTTAGATTACCGTTTTGCCGTGACGAAGAGATAAACGGCCTGTAATTAGCGGTTTGCCATGACGAAGAGATAATACTGCCTATGACTACCGTTTGCCATGATGAAGAGATAATGTAGTCTATGTGCACATAGTAGATAGCTTATCTTGTTTGTCATGTTTTTTTTATATGAGACATGTTGAAGAAGTATGATACTATGATTGTTGTACATATATATGTACAAGATAATATTGTTTTCCGTGTTTATTTCGTTTGTTGTATAAAAATCGTGTTTGATTGGAAACAACTCGTGCCATCTTTACTTCTCCTTCATGTTCACTTGTTTATTGTGCTCTCACTGGGTCTTTGTGACTCACCCTATCATTTCTTTATTGTTTTTTCAGATTTGCAGACATCAGGGTAGATTGTCCTTTGGGATCTACGGTTCACCCCAGGACTTGTTGCGTTTTGGGTAGGCCTCATCTTAAGCGATAACTATTATTCTGATGACTTCGGTACGATGTAGCTATGGAATAGGAGCTTTTGTGTCTAGTTTGGTCTATTGTGAAATAGAATTTTTGTAACATCATGTAGTTGTCTTTCTTTTGAAACATAGTGGCAATGTGGTAATTATAAGATGAAGGCTTTGGTTGCTATATTCTGGACATATAATTCACGATTATGCAGGTTTATTTTGTGTATGGAATGTTCGAAAAACAGAGGAGACTCTGCTGAAATTTTTGTAGATATTTTGTAACCTTAAAAGTGTGGTAGGCTTGCCAAGCTTATGACTTTTTGGTCTTAGCTTGTGCGCCAGTCATGGCCTAACGGTGGGTCGTGACATTTTTCACCCTAACCCCCTTCTTTTTTTGGAAGACAAATGTTTCCCCAAGAGACCCAACACACATTCCTTCCTTTATTACTGCCACCCCATAAAAAATTTCTTTGGATCTTGATCAATTCAGGAATATTAAATTTAAGAGCCTTATAGAAAGAAAAAAGGTATAAGTGTAGGCTACTAAATACATAATTTATAAGAGTCACTCCACCTCTAATAGACAAGTGACGACCACTCAATGATGAAAGTTTTTTTTCGCATCATATGTATGAGAGGCTTCCAAGTACTTCTCCTTCTTGGATTGGCTCCAACTGAGATTCCCAAGAACCTAAAGGGCAAAGAAGTAATACAACAAGAGAGGAAAATAGAGGCCACATTCATAAAGTCTTCCTTCAAATTGAAACCTATCAGATTACTCTTGGAAAAATTAACTCGAAGAACCGAAACTAGCTCAAAACTTCTAAAAATGGTTTTGATGCTCCAAAGATTCTCCCAGTTTCCTTTCCCCATCAGAATAGTGTCATCCACAAATTGTAAAAGAGAGTATTGCTGATTGTTGAAAACCTTAAACAGTTCAAAACTACCAATTTGAACTATTTTTTTAACCATCCTTACAAGACCTTCAACGACTATGAGAAAAATAAAAGGTGCAAGAGGATCACCTTGTCTTAATTCCTTATGTATCTTACGATCTTTGTAGGGCTACAATCAATTCACTAAAACCGACCTAAAGAAAACGCATGCTTTCATCCACCTTATCCACTTCAAATCAAACCCCATAGGACCACCGGTTATGTATTCCAAGAAACTCCGTGAAATGGAATTGAGAGAAATGAGGGGTTCGTTCTATTTTCTCCTAATTTGCTGATTGATCACTCAAATGCTATTAATTATTTTCCCTTCTAAATTAATTTACTCCCACGTTTCACCCTCCGTTGGTGAGCTAAATGATACCGAAAGAGTGCACCAAATAAGTGCAAAAAGGAGGTCTCGAATTCAAATCTGGGAAACTAACATTTCCCCCGCCCACTAACATTGCCTATAAAAAAACCGTCGTTCCATTCTACTAATGCATACCAAAATTAATCAATCTTTGGAACCAAACACACCCTTCAAATTATAATTATAATAAGAGTAGTAGGAGAGGAGTAAAAGGAGTGTGAAAGAGAAGGCGGGTTGTTTCCTTCTCTTTTCTGTTCGGCGAGTGAGGATGACAACGTCGCTTTCAGAGCTTGACGATAATATTGTGCGCAGCATGTCCATCGGAGCTGTTTTCTCCGACTTTGTAACTAACTCTTCTCTTCCCTCCCATTTAATTTCATCCCTTTACTTTCAATTCTATACCATGTCCTCACGTTTTAATCTCTTTCTCAGTGTTTAGCCACCTTTGTGTTTTTTTATCTTTGATTCTGTCATGGAATTGATTAATCGAAATCCAATATTCAACGATTTCTCGTCTTTAACAATAGGTGTTGTTAATCTGATGATGGTGTCGGTTGCGACCATTTTCTTGATTAAGCTTCTACTCTTTTTTGTTCTTGTTTGAAAAAAATTTTAAATTTTCTATTATTCATTTTTTTAAGCGTGAGCGATATGGAGATATTTAAAAAGTTGAATTTTTTTCGGAAACAATCAATTTATCCCTTTTGATTGCAAATTTCTTTTATTGTGAGGGGTTGTGGATTTCAACTTTTGTCTTGTTCTTGGTGTGGAAATGATGACTTCATTGCAAATATATCTTCTCCTTATGGTTTAATTATGCTCATATTTGCAGGTTGGGAAGATAAATTCGCTTGATTTTCACCGTAAGGATGATTTGCTTGTCACAGCTAGTGAGGATGACTCGGTGCGACTCTACGACATTGCTAATGCTAAGTTAGTCTACTCACTCTCTTACTAGAAAGAATTGAATCCCTTCTTTATTAAAATTCTATAATCATGTGGTTACTGGTGATTAATATCTTTGAAAATAGGATTGTTGTCTTTGTCTTCCTTATGAGTGCTCTTAGCATATGATATGCTTATGTATTTTGCTGGAATTACACATGTCTAAACTGATGGCGAGTACTTCTCTTTTCACTTTTCTTCCAAAGAGATTTTCTTGATTATGCTATTAGTGAAGTGTACACTGGTTGTTTATTTTGTTTTCGATCGGAAGCAACCTGTCTTTATCTGATGCAGACCATTGTAGTTAAAATCGCTATTTAAATGAGAAAATCATTGGATTCTACGATTTCTGCAGGGCCAGGATGTTTGTTTTCGCTGAAAATTGTTTTCTCATAACATTTTGTGAAATCAGCGCTATAAATCAAACGTGGAAACGTGCAATTTTTACCCGTTGCAGTGTTTGCAATTTTTATGCTTATGAATTGCTGAAAGTTTCATTACGTATTTGAAGTGAGATTTAAAGGCTTTAATTTATCTTCTTTATGCTGTTTTATATGCATTATATGAATATGCATTTAGATGCATATATAGGAGTTTCATGAATTTTGTAGAATCTCACGATTCGTGTTACGATTCCATGGTTAAGGATTTAACTTCCCTGTCCGATTTTCCAGAGAATCTCTTGTTTACTACCTTGTTACTGACTTATTAATTTGTTGTTCTGGTCGAACATTATAAACTTCAGCAAATTACTACACTGGTTACTGATGTGGTGCATTAGAAAGGAAGTTCTTGTTTTTCATGTAGTAATATGTGATAAGTGATACATCTGCCATGTAACTTTTGTGTTATATTAATATGAGTTAGGATGTTCCCGTGATAGTTCTATACATTAAAGGAGTTTCCAAACTCTTAAAAGTTTTATCTATCAGTCATCTCTTCTCTCTCAAAGCACCTAATACCATATTGTAACGAAAAGTCCTCTGGAATTTTTCGAAAAAAAGGAAGAAATGATAGGAACTCTCAAAACCAAACAATTGTTTCTGTTCTTAAGTTTGTTTTGTTATGGCTAGAAAAGAAATTTGGTTTGTTGCAGAAATTTATTACGCACCCATATAATCTCTTCTGGTTGTGATGAAAAGCTACGAGGTTAAAAAAATATAAAGTTCTAAAACTTTAAACTACTATACTTAATGCCGAATATTAAACTATCGTTTCTGTTCTTAAGTTAGTTTCATAATGGCAAGAAAAGAAATTTGTTTTGTTGCAAAAGTTTAAATGGTTAGTTTTAAGAAAGTTTTGCGTACAATTATTCAAGCAGTTAAGCCTTTTCCTTGGGGATGGTTTGTCAGCTTAATGCTAGGGTTTATATGATTTTCAGCTTCTTAATTTAATAATTTTTGTTTTCTAAGCATTTTACTTTTTTACCATGAATTCCAGGTTGTTGAAGACCACTTATCATAAGAAACATGGTACTGATCAAATATGCTTTACTCATCACCCGAGTTCTGTTATATGCTCTTCAAGGTACAATTTGGAGTCTACTGGAGGTGAGCTTCTCTATATGACATTTTTTGATGTGATTTATAGTGACTACAATTACATCAGCAGTATTGACTTCTTTTTCCTCGTGTGTACCAGAATCGTTGCGGTATTTATCAATGTATGATAACCGTTGCCTACGATACTTCAAAGGTCATAAACAGAGGTTTGAACATGCTTTTGTTGTGAATGAATATTCTTCTTTGCAGAAGGGCTTTTGCCTAATTTCTATTTTCTCATTGATTATTATTGTATCATTTCCATTTTGTTTTGGGGCATTTTTAATCTCTGACAGTAAAAGTAAGACTCATTCCTGTTTAGTTTAACTCATAAAAGGGAATTATTGAGTCTTAATTTCAAATTTTAGTGATTTATTTTTATTATGTGATATGTGATTCCCTTTTTTTCTTTTCTATTTATCTTCTGTATGGTTAATTGAGGTATCTAATGTAAGAGTTGATAAGCTTAAGGACTTGTTTCTATGTGTTTTATTTTTTAGTTTTAAAAATTGTTTTATTTTATCAATAGTTTTGTAAAACTGTTTTTCAAAATAACTATTATCTGCTTTGATTTTTTAGTTTCAAAATCAAGAAAATAAAAAAATAGTCTTGTAAAATAGTTTTACAAAACAAGTTTTGCGGTTTTTAATTTTTAAAAACTGAAAAATAGATTTTTAAAAGTGATTTAAATAGACCCTAAAAATCTGTAACACATTCCTGAATTTATTTCGTTGAAAAATATTTTTAAATATTATTTCAATTATCATTTGTATGTAATTACATTCAATAATCCTAATTATATAGGTAAGCTAAGACAAGCTAAACAATAGGCTTGATTAACCAGCCTGTTAAAATGAATGCTAATATAAATTACACAATATATGGTAATAACTACTTTTACATCACTTCCCCTCATGCTGGTGGATATAAATCTATCATTCTCACTGCTTGTAAGTAAGTTAACCGAGACGTTCTATTGGCAAGCCCTTTGTAAACTCATCATCTGGTTGGTGCCCCAAAGGAATGTACTCAATTGCTATCAATCCACTATCTAGTTTTTCCTTGACAAAGTGTTGGTCAATTTCAGTTTGTTTTGTCCTGTCTTGTTGAATATGATTGCGAGCAATACAGATAATCGACTTGTCACAAAGCAACTTCATTGGGCCTTCATTTCCCCGACACTTGAGACTCAAGACCATCCATAATAGGAACAAGAGGGAAATGTGTCACCTTAAACTGAACAAGACTAATGTTACCTAGAACACGCCATGGTATTCGATTAATTGTACATAGGCAATTGTCAATACAGCTTTTCCCCAATATGATTTTGGATTAGGTTTTTGGAGAGAATGTCTCGTGCAAAGGTGATGATATAGGCAAGAGTCAACTCAATTAAGAAGGCCTATACTCTTTTCTAGGTCATTTTCCAGTTCCAGCTCATCCAGTTCACCTGCTAGCTACCAATCAAGCCTTCCATACTTACTGCTAGTGTTTCCCTATATTCCCTTAACACTCTAACACCACACACTATCACATCTTGCTCCCTATGGCATAATAGGCTAGGCCATCCTCATTTACCGATTTTAAATAGTGTGCTTACCCTGTGTAACAGACCCATTACATCCAGAAATAAATAAGACTTTTGTGTGGCCTGTTGTTTGGGAAAATTACATAATCCGCCTCTAAGCTGTCAACAATTGTGTACACCACACTCTTTGAACTTGTTTTTTGGGCTATGGGGTCCAGCCTCAATAGTCTTGTCTTTGGGATACAAATATTATATCTTCTTCATTGATACCTTTTGTCGTTACACTTGGATTTATTTCATTAAGGCAATAGGGTTTCTTCAAGAATTTGGTTATGACTATTAGGAAACCTTTTCCCATGTGGTCAAGCCTGTCACTCTTTGGTTCTCACTCTTGCCCTTACTCATAAATTGCCTATTCAACAACTGGTTATCAACAATGTCTTTCTAAACGTCTTTCTTGAGGAGGAGGTCTATATGACTCAGCCTACGGGTTTTGAACAGGCTGATAAGAGTATGGTTTGCAAGCTGCACAAGGCTATCTATGGGCTCAAGCAGGCGCCCAGAAACTGGTATGACTGACTCACTCACACTCTGGTCAAATTTGGCCTCCTGACCAGCAAATGCAATCCCTCTCTTCGTGTCTACAACAAAATTGGGTGTTGTATTTACATCCTCATTCGTGTGGATGAATCATTGTCACCGCTACAATTGTTCAGGATATTATTTTCAAATTACATGCAATTTTTGCTCTCAAGCAGTTTGGTAATCTTGATTATTTCCTAGGCATAGAGGTCAAGCATACCACTTTGGCTCCTTGCTCTTAACTTAGACAAAAATGCCTCAGGGACCTTCTTCAAAAGACTGACATTGTTGAAACAAAGGGCATTTCCACTCCCCTGCCTGCAAAGCTCAAATTGTCCAAGTTTAGGTCAGACTACATGGCATATCCCTCGGTTTACAGGTCTATAGAGGGTGCCGTGCAATATGCCACCATTACTAGACTTGAGATTGGCTATGTAGTGAATAAGGCCTGCAAGTTTTTGTCACAACCCTTGGAATCTCACTGGACTGCAGTCAAGAGGCTTTTTAGATATCTAAAACGTACTCTTGACCTTAGCCTTACCCTGCAGGTCGCCTCTAGTCATCTTCCTCTCACTCTCAAGGCTTACAGTGATGCTGACTGGGCATCAGACATTTTGATGACATGAGGTCTACTTCAAGGGCATGCCTTTATTTTGGTCCCAACTTTATCTCTTGGTGGTCTAAAAAGAAGACACTGGTTGCTAAATTTAGTGCTGAAGTTGAGTATCACTGCTTACCTCTAGTTGCTTCTGAAGTCCTTTGCTAAATCCCCGTTATCTATCCTGACAATCAGAGTACTATTGCATTGAGTCACAACCTTGTACTTCATTCAGGAACAAAGCATATGGAGCTTGATATCTTTTTTTTGTGTGCGTGAAAAGGTGCTCAACAAGTCCCTGATTGAAACCTATGTACCCACTGAAGCGTCGAATTGCTGATATCTTAACCAAGCCCCTGGCCAAGACTCAGCTTTGCTACTTGTGGGACAAATTCAGAGTGATAAGCCTCAGACAGCTCTTTCTCTAAGTTTGTGGGGGAGTAATAGAGAACTAGTTAGCATTGTGTTAGAATAGCGCACGAGTTTCGTTGTCATCTCAGCAAGTTTGTTACTGCTGAGTCAGCAACTCTGTTAGAATAGAGTTAGCATTCTGTTGTTCTATTAGTGCTGTTCAACAAACAGCTTTGGCTACTCTGTTGCAAATAAATACTGAGCTCTCAAGCTTCTGAGACTCAAAATCAATACACAAGAAACTTTACTATGCTCAGTTTTCTTTTTCTCTGATTCTATCAAGGATTTCATAAGTGACACTAGGGGAATATTTTGTTAATATTTCTGAGCACGTCAGTTTATTTTTCCACACGTGATGGCATTTCTGATTTCTGATTTTCTAATTCTTTTATAGAGTTGTTTCTCTCTGCATGTCTCCGATCAATGATAGCTTCATGTCTGGTTCTCTAGACCACAGTGTCAGGATATGGGATCTTCGTGTAAATGCCTGCCAGGTTTGTGGTTGTTTTTTCAATTCTTTATTTGACGGGGCTGTTTTAATGTAGTTACTTAACTTTCTCGGGCTAGTTAAGAATATCTTGATTCTTAGTTATAACTTATATTATTGAAATGACAATATGTTACAGTGCAGTAGAAAAGTTAAATATACTGTATAATATACTGTATACAAAAGAAGCTACTATTTCTAGTAGTCTTTTCCGAACTCACTTGATATTATTTATTCAGTTATAGTTGAGCTTCCAAAGATTTAAATTTGTTCATTGCATCAAGCAAGAATGTAAAGATAGACGAAATTATGATTTATGCTCACTGTTATAGTTTTCAGGGAATCTTACGTTTACGTGGTAGACCTGCCGTTGCCTATGACCAGCAAGGCTTGGTCTTTGCTGTAGCAATGGAAGGGGGAGCTATTAAGTTGTTCGATTCACGTTCTTATGACAAGGTTTTTATCTGTAATCTTTCTCTTTGATTTTGTTAATTTCACAACTTTGACATTAGCCTTGCTGGTATAGGGTCCCTTTGACACCTTTTTAGTTGGTGGTGATACGGCTGAGGTTTGTGATATCAAATTCAGCAATGATGGAAAATCAATGCTTCTGACTACTACTAATAACAATATATATGTTCTTGATGCATATGGAGGAGATAAGGTCAATTTCTTTCATAATCGAAGTTTCTGTTTTACAATTTATTTATGCAATTTGATCAAACTATGTTGAAATTGATGGTAGAACTTCCTCTGCAGCGCTGTGGGTTTAGTTTGGAACCATCTCCTGGTGCCACAATAGAAGCTACATTCACCCCAGATGGGAAGTATGTATTGGCAGGTATCACATTTCTTACAACTTAGCTTTTTGAACTTTATTTCATTGCATCTAACTTCCTGCTTGTATTAGCTACTGATATGCACAAAAATCTTCTGGAAGTTTATATTCTGTTTAAATATTAGAATTACTTGTCTTGGTGTTTGTGGGAGTGGGTTTGTACTATATATTTGTAAAATCAGTTGCAAATTGTCTTTCTTTTCCTTCTTGTCGACCTAATCCCATACTTTAAACATTATAAAATGGTGGTTATAAAAGGATTGGAGAATGGATTAGAATGGGCTAGTTTTCTCACGTCATAATTCGTTCTTTTTCTTTGTACATGTAGCATGGTTATCACATATTAAAATTTGAATTGATAGACTAATGTTTGAATCGTGAACCATATTGAATCATAAGAATTATTTTTGGTAAAGGAAGGAAAAATGGAAAACCAAAACAGAAAAAACTAAACCCTTATATACTGGCAGAAAAGTGAGGATTCCATCAGGAGGATCTTCAAAATCCAGCCAAGAAATATTGCTAGCAGCTCCCATTTTAACCAATAAATCAGCTGAGGCATTTGCTTCTCTCAAAGTATGGGCCAAGCTCACATTCCAATTCCTCTCAAGCAGCTCCTTTACATTGTGAATAATGGCAGCATAGTGATGCCACAGATTCACATCCTTAGTAACTAGCTAAATCACCAAAGCTGAATCTGAATAGCACACCACATCACGAAACCCCTTCTCCCAAGCTTTCCTCAAGCCATGGTAAAGGGCTAGCAGCTCCACTTGAAGAATATTAGAGATGCCTACACCTCCCATAAAACCACAGATCCAAGAACCATCATACTGCCTCAGAACACCCCCAAAGCCAGCTGCTCCAGGATTGCCCAAACTACTACCATCAATATTAATAACCACCCCAATACTTCCATCTGGGTGCCAAGAAACGAACCTAGGCGCCAAATTGTCCTGATTCGAGCCCAAAAGCAGGTTCTGCAGCTGAGTAGCAAAGCTGTAAATCTGATGCTTAAGCTGATAAATAGAGACTTCTTGAGCTAAACAAAATTGGTTTCTAGCCCTCCAAATCCACCACACTGCAGCCAGAAACATGTGTGGATTCCTTCCAAAAATGCCTTGCCTAAGCCACGAATTAAGATTTGTATCACTGAAAAAATTAATGGTGTCAAACCCAATATAAGTCCATAACTGCTGCGGGAACATGCAGTCGAATACTCTCATTAGCTCCATTGCATCTAGGGCAACTGCTGAAATTCCCTCATGGATTCAGTGCCTCTTTCTATTCTTCTCTACTTCCTGCCTGCCCTGTTTATTAGGTTCCTCCCAGCAGACTTATCAACCTCAATTACCATCCCACCCTTATCATTTGTGCCGGTATTTCTTTGGTACACCCAAACTAGAATCTCACTAGGCCCGGCTTTGGTTCCTATCAATACCCAAATCAGCTTATACACAAGGAATGCCATGACCACTAATATCCTGTTGCTCGAGGTAATTAGAGGTAGCATTGAATCCAAGATTAAGCAATCCCCCTTGTCTATCAAAATCCCCTCCAACAAAGAGTTGCCTTATCAAAAAAGTGAGAGTGAGACATTGGTGATGAATAACATTACGGTATTCCCAAATCCTCGTATTCTGGAAAATTGTTCCACGGAATCAACAGCTCCCTGGTCCCGTTTCAAAGGTTCCTAAATATTAACAACATTGAGCCATTAAGGCAACACATCAAATTTCCCCATCCAGTTCATTTATTTACTTGTCTACTGTGAATAAGATACATCATTGAGTTCCAAACACAACATAACCACCATTCTTAAAATTTTCTATGATCAGAAGAACCATCCCAGTAATTGTAAAATGCACTCATAAACCTGTCGATAGTACTGGTAACTATATATTCATTGTCTTGTTGAGCAATTTAACATTCTTGTTGGCATTTGATAGAGCAAGAACTATAGTAATCAAGAAAGAATGGAAAAGATGAACTTTATTATTGAGAATTCAAAAATGAGAAATAATCCTCTCGATAACTGCCCAGAGTCTTGGAGACTTGGACTCCTCATAGAAATGCTCTCTGCCAAATGTTTACAAAACTAACAGAATGAATCTCCCCATCCAGCTAACCACTACTTATACTACTTACAAGTATAACAACCTGCCAACTAAGGTAACAACCTATCTGCCCGCCTTCTCTCTCCTTTTCTTCCCCTCATAGACTCTCCATATTGTTGGCTTAGTAGGTAACACTTTTTCAACAGGGTCTTCCATAACTGGGGTCTATCAGTATTATGATTTTATGAAATCGAAGAAATATAATCATTGTTGTAGTACACATGTAGCTGAAGAGTAACTAATATCTTGTTTCAGAAATTCATTAGTGATTTATATTTTATATCTGTGGTGTTGTTTTTATACTTCAAATATAGAAACTGAACTAAATTTCTGATATTCAAGGCTCGGGAGGAGGGACCATGCATGCTTGGAGTATTAGAATGAAAAATGAGGTATTCATCTATTTTCTACTATAACATGATTCTCCAAATAAGATTCTTTGAACTTAAATATTATTGAGAAGTATGTCCAACCCCTCATTTGTAGATAGAAATAGACTTGTATGGATAGTGGATGTATTACTGAAATAACTTGGGTTGGGCTACTTCCTTATTTTAGTTTTATTCTGATGGCTCTGTAGGCTCCACTTGATGTATAGAAACCAATAATTTCCCCGTTGCCAAATTTCTTGAATTTATTCAATCATTACTGAAGACCTATGAAGCACAGACTCGGATACGGACACCGGACACGACATAGACACTTAGACACCTCTAATGTCCAAAATATAGGACACCGAGACACTGCATATACATTAGTAATTACAATGATACCTAAGTCACTATCAACATGACAAAAATCTAAATTGAGAGTTAACATTTATCTATTCACCTTTTAAAAACAAAGTTGATTGGCCTTGTAAAATTATTTTCATGATAAAAGGTTTAATACCCTAAGCATAAGTATATTAACTTACAATTTTCAAGAAGTTAAATTTGTTTAAAAATAAAAAATTATGATATCCCAGAAGAGAGATACCGTAAATCGGTGTCCGACGCGTGTTGTGTCGGTGTCCAACAAGTGTCGGACATCCGAGATGTCCGACACGGACTTGGACACGGGACACAACATTCGGAAGAGGTGTCCGTGTTTGAGAGCTGAAGACTGGGCAAATCTGAATACGTGAGTTCCCTCTAGATAACTAAACTCTTCCGTTCTAGATATGCAAGAATAATTTATCAAATAGGTATAATAATAAAAGAAATGTCCATCATACTTTGGCCGATGTGAGACTAAACTAACCGAATTTCGACAGATGCGAAAACACTGCTTACTAAATGTTTAAATAAAGTCTCTGGAACTTACAACATTACCGTTAGTTTAGATAACAGAATATACAAAAGAATTTGCAATCCCTCGGCTACATTACCCTCAGATCATGAAGGTAGATATGATTTAGGAATAGAAAATGAATTAGGAAGCTACACCAAAAAACACAAAATGTTGGCTCATTGACGACAGATTTTATTTTGGCAGGAGTCCACAGTGTTGTTTTCTTAGGCTAAGCTTTTCCCAGCTAATTTAATTTTATTACTGTTAAATTAGATTATCACATATGTAAACTTAATGTCTCCTGTAATGTTTTTCAGTCACTATTCATCGGTTTGGTAAGTGATACATTGTTGTAACCATTTTAATTTTTTTTGACTTCATTCCCCATACATATCTTGTTTGCTGTTGACAATTCAAGCTGTAATGTTCCTACATTATGAGTGTACTGTTGTTGCTTGATGATAATGTACTTATGATTTTATGCCTTTATATCGTGTAGATTAAAACAGTGGCATGATGCCAGCAAAATGAGGTGTTTTGTAATTAACGCAGTAAAGGGTCATTTTAGGTCCTGACAATTTCTTTGCGGGACAGATTAGATCCTGACATTTTCAAACAGGGACAAATTAGTCCCTGACATTGAAGAAATTATCGGGGACTAAAATGAACGTTTTACTTTGGTTAATGAGAAATACTAAGTGTCCTAAACACTGCTTGAAGGTTTAAAAATGTAAAAATTTAAAATGTTTGCAATAAAGTAAATCTTTTGATGTTATTAATATATTAAATATTGGCTAAAGTATACTCTTGGTCCACTGTCTTTATTTTAGTATTTAATTTGGTCCTTTTATTTTTTTGTTTCAAAATTATCTCTTCTTTTGCATAGTACAAATGTAGTGCTTTCGGTTTGAAATCTTGTTCGGAGATGAGCATAGTGGCATAACATTTGCAAAGTAAGGGATCCTATTGGAACAAAATGGGGGACTATTTTGGAAAACTTCTTTCAAACTATGGGACCATTTTGAAATAAATTAAATGAAGGACAACAATGCTATAACTTTGCAACATAAGAGACCATTTCAGAAAAGAAAAAAAACAAAAGAGCGATCAAGTTGAAACTTTAAAATAAAGACAAGAGACTAAAAATATATTTTTGCTCTAAATATTGGAATGTTATATTTTCCAATAAAGACTTCACTGTTTTACCGGTGTTCTCGTTGCGTACTTCTTGGTGAGATCCTTACGTAATATATTACCGATATATTATTATTATGACCAGCTTCTGGGTTTTTTTCCCTCCAGGTAGCATGTTGGAACAGCCATATTGGCGTGCCTTCGTGCTTGAAGTGGGCCCCTCGCCGGGCAATGTTTGCGGCAGCATCAACTGTTCTCACATTTTGGATAGCCAATAACGATTCACAGCCAAAAGTTGAGTATGGCGGCACTGGCACAAACTCTGTAACTGGAGCTCCGATGCAACAACTTTTCCGTTGAAATATATATGCCTTCCTCTGCTAACCGAGTTGCAATTTCTTTGTTTGATGCATCAAGAAATCAACCAAGGGGATGTTTGCTTTAAATTGTCAGCACCAGACAATTGATAATAACATAGCCCGATGCACAAATTTAGCAGAAATCAAAAGTTTGCCTGGTGTATCTTTTTTCTACAGGAATTTGCAAACTGGATTTTGAATGCACAGATACTAAAACAAACATTAGGTGATGTGAATTTGTCAACCTTGCTAGTTTTTTTTTTGGTAAAATATCAAGCTTCCTTGTTTGTTTACATTTTGTGGACGCTTATCAGTTGTAAATTTCACAATTGAAACGTTTTAATACAACCAGTGACGATTTTGACAATTGATTTTATTTTTTAACGATTGATATAGCAAGGATGGCTTTAAAAAGCTCCGGCTTTCCGTTAAAAAGAAAGAAAAAACTAACTCACGGTCTATTTTCCTTTTAGAAATGTTTTATTTATGCTTAGAAACACTTAAAAACAATTTTTTTTATATTTTTAGAAATTTTAAAAGCATTGGATGTGTTTTTATTTATTATCAACTGTGTGATGCTAAGCAACGTGTTTTTAGATACTTTAGTGTTCAAAAAAAAATATAACCGTTAAAATACGCAAAATTTGTTCTTCAGTGACGGGTTTGGTAAAAAAAAAAATTTCAAAACAAAATATGTAAAGTACGATGTTAAGTAGTGTGTTTTTTGATGTTTTAGTGTTCGCAAATAAAATTCAACTATATGCAAAATTTGTGCCTCAATAATCGATTTGGTGAAAAAAATATATAATTTCGTGACAAAATACGTAAACTGTGATGCTAAGCAGCGTGTTTTGGGTATTTTAGTGTACGAAAAAAATTTAACCGTTCAAACACTTAGAGCTCATCTCTCAATAACCGATTTAACGAAAAAAAATTATTTCGCGACAAATATGTTAAGTGTGATGCTAAGCAGTGTGCTTTTGAGTACTTTAGAATTCAGAAAAATATTAACTCTTCAAATATTCAAATTTCATTCCTCAACTCACCCTTTTGGTGGTTCCACCACTTTAAAAAAACAATTTCTTTTTATACTTTTTCTCTTTATATTTTTTAAGACCATATTTTTCCGAATATTTAAAAAAATAAATTATTGTATCCATTTAGTTCAAACATTACCAAATCACAAATATATTTTTTAGTATCTATGAATAACCAATTTAAATGTTATAATATTCTTATTTAATTTATAATTATAATTTAATTTTATTTCATAGATATTAGACTATATATTTTAGGCTAAATAGCACTTTTGGTCCTTTATGTTTGCTCCAGATTTCACTTTGGTCCTTTATCTTTTTTTTGGTCCGTTTTGGTCCCTCATGTTTCATTTTCGTTTCATTTTGGTCCCTCACGTTAGTTTTGGTCAACGGACGCCACGTTGGCAGTTAACTGCTGACGTGGCGTCTCAAATTCAATAAATGACGTGGCAAATAAATTATTTTTTAATTCTAAATTCAGATTTTTAACTTAAAACAAAACTGAAAAATGAAATTAACAAAATATAATAAAACTAAAAACATTAAATATAATAAAACTTAAAACAAAACATAATTCTTCAAAACAACAACAACAACATCTCCTCTGGTTCCAGATCTACTTCTTCAACAACAATAATTCTTCAACAAAAAAAACAATAACAAAAGCAACAATTCTTCAACAATAACAACAATTCTTCAACAACAAGAACATCTCTAGAAAAACTACCGATTCATCAACAACAACGACAAATCTGAACAACAACAACAACAACAACAACAACAACAACAACAAATCTGAACAACAAAACACCCACAAAACGAAGAACAAAACACCCACAAATCAGAAGAACAAAACACCCACAAAACAGGAGAGAAGAGGAACGATTTTTCCAGATCTGAATCAAAACGAAACAGAACTGAATCAAAACGAAACGGAACTGAATCAAAACGGATCTGGGATGTCTCATTGTTTGTGTTCTCTGTTGATGCTCATTTGTTTCATTTTAGTCCTCTCTATTTTAACTTGGTTTCATTTTGGTCCCTCTCATTGTTTGTGTTGTTTCATTTTGGTCCCTTTCAGATCTGAAAAAACTAAACAATCAGAATCTTCATCCTCATCACGTTTGCAGGTACAAATCCAGAAATGCAATCATAAAGATGGAAAACGAAAATGAAATTGCTGGAAAACGAAATGAAATCGCTGGAAAAGGAATCGAAAACTAAGTTGCTGGGAATGAAACTCGAAACCCATTTACTATTGTTGCTGGAAATCAAAATGGTGTTGTTGTTCTTGGAAATCGAATCGACGGAAACAAAATTGTTGGTGTTGTTCGGTTTGTATTGTTGCTGCAAACGTGATTCCAATTGTTCATGGCCTATTATTTCTGCAAACGTGATGAGGTTGAAGATGATGATTTAATTGTTATTAGTTTTGTTTTAATGTTATTTTTTTGACAACAGTTTTGTTTTAATGTTATTAGTTTTTGTTTATTTGTTATTAGTTTTTATAATTTAAAAAACTTAATTGATTATGTGTAATTTGATTTACAATTAAATAAAGCATTTAATGGACGCCACGTCAGCAGTTAACTGCCAGCATGGTGTCTGTTAAAAAAAGGCTAAAGTGCTCACGGGGTCCCTTATCTTTATTTAAAGTAACGAATTAGTCTTTTATGTTTTTTTTGTCCCAAATAAGTCCTTTATCTTTCAAATTTTTGACACATAAATCCTTTTCTGTTAATAGTGCTGATTTATGTGTCAAAAAGAGGATTTATGTGTTAAAAATTTGAAACATAAAGGACTGATTTGGGACAGAAAAGGATTTATGTGCCAAAAATTTAAAACATAAAGGACTGATTTGGGACAAAAAAAAGATAAAGGACCAAATCGTTACTTTAAATAAAGATAAGGGACCCCGGGAGCACTTTAGCCTAAAAAAAACTAACGTCGGGGACCAAAGTGAAACAAAAATGAAACGTGAGGGACCAAAACGGACCAAAAAAAAGATAAAGGACCAAAGTGAAATCTGGAGCAAACATAAAGGACCAAAAGTGTTATTTAGCCCATATTTTATAAATCAATACTGTTACTATGAATTATGTGTATGAAACAAATTGTCTCGATTATATCTGTACACACTCTATTTTAGGTTTGAAGTTCGCAATTGCATTTTTTATTACATATTTTTTTTAAATCATACTTACCTTCAAAAAAAATTTGGACTATGGAAATTGCATACTTACCTCCAATTTAAACAAGACTTTTTCATGTTGCAATTTAATAAACAAAATTTACCTAATAACAATTCTATATTAACTAGAGTTTTAACCTCGTACAGCGCACGGGTCAAGGCGCTAATTGTTCTGAAAGTAAAGGATAGGCCTTTATGTAAGCCATTATCAGAAAGGAAATACTTTTTAACTATGTCGACATGATAAATAATTTAGATGATACATTTATTTGGTTATAAATTAGGGATCTATAAGGGTTGGTCTGAGTGGTAACTGGGTTTGGGATCTCACCCCAATGTCTTGGGTTTGAATATTGGGTGTGGTAAAAGTTTCGTTGAGAGGGGAGAACCACACGAATCGATATACATGTGGCCAACCAGGTTCTCTGGCGTAGATTAGTCACGACAAAACCATTGGATACTAACTAGAATTTTTACCCCGTACAATGCATGGGTCAAGGCGCTAGTTGTTCTGAAAGTAAAGGATAGGCCTTTATGTAAGCCATTATCAGAAAGGAAATACTTTTTAACTATGTCAACATAATAAATAATTTAGGGATCTATAAGGGTTGGTCCGAGTGGTAACTGGGTTAAGGATCCTACCCGAAAGTCTTGGGTTTGAATATTGAGTGTGGTAAAAATTTCATTGAGAGGGGAGAACCACACGAATCGATATACACGTGTGATAACTCATATTTATATGAGTTATTTATGCTCTTATCACTTAAATCAACACAATTTCTCAAGTAATATTCCAGCTTTATTAAGTAAATATTAGTTATTTAGAGGAAAGAAGGGTTAGGAGCTAATTTGTTATCATTTGGTGCCTTTGTGAGTACTTTAATGCCTTTGTTCAGTGTTACAGCGTTAGGCGCTATAGTGCTATATGACGGTGGGCCAGCTGGAGGTCAAAAAAAATGTTACATTTTGGAGTCTCACTCTTTATGTCAAATCAAAGCCTCATTTCTCTGTGGCTAGGAATGACGCAACTGCCAACCATTGGCTAGCATGGACACTTGTCCACTTGTTTTTTGAAGATCACTTTTGGTTGGTGGGGAATGTCTTGTCTACTTTTTGGAAAGCTACTTTTTGGACAATAAAAAAATATATCTCATTTCTTCTCCCAACTCCAGACACATCCAAGACTTGGAGAGTTTTTAGGGAGAAAAACTTGACACCATTTTCTCCATTAGTCCTCCACTGCAAGCTTTTATTTTTCAAGAGAAAATCATCAATTCCTACGCTGTGAAGCTGTGATATAGCGTCATCTACCTGTCTCATGAGAAGGAGTCCACATAGTGTATCTTTTGCAACTATGTCTCCTCTTTTCATTTTCGGTAATATGAACAATTTGGTTTGTATTGTGTTGATGATGCTCACCATGAGCTAAACACTTAGTAGTTGGATTGCTTGGAACTTTGTAATGAATTTTTAGTATTCTTAATATAGTATTGCTATGTTTGCGTTTCAATCTTTGTGCTTTAATGCTTTCACACTCGTTTTGGGATTGGCCAACTGAAATGGGTACATTCGTAGGTACAGACATGGTCTACGATTCAAACTCAAAGGTTGATATGAAGGAAAGGTTGTTTAAAAACATTTAAACAACTTTTGCCTAACTCTAGACATAGGGGAGCAATAGTTCATAAGGTGAACACTGTGGGTTCTTTATTATACAGGGATAAACTTATTTAGAGCTTAGAAATAAGAGTCTTGTAACAAAACCCCGACGTCAGTGACCGAAAGGCACAACATCATATGCTACAACACTTAGTGTTATAGCGTCCAATGTTATAGCACCGTACTTAAAAGGATTTACTTAGGGAAAAGCAATCCAACTCATTTTATCAACTCTTGAACTTTCTTACTGTTTTCATACAACATCTGTACTATTTTTATGCCCATAAACTTTCTGTCACTATTTTGTTTGTTTCACTAGTGTGTTAGCTATTTAAACTTTAAAATTAACATCAATCCCTGTGGGTACGATCTCTACTTATCAATATATTACATGTTACGATTGTGTACACTTGCACAACTGCTTGTTGCACAACAATTTTTTGGCGCCGTTGCCGGGGATTCCATTTAATTTTTACTGTTTAAGTTTTTAGCAATATTAGTGAAGATTTTACTCCGGTGTGTTTGTTCCTTGGTGTTACAACATTAGGTGCTATAGCGCATGCCCAGGTCCCAGCCACCAGAATTTGAGTTGGATCCAGAACCTGAAAGAAGATTTAGAAGATTAAGACA
Source organism: Astragalus membranaceus (assembly GCA_039519185.1). Classification (NCBI taxonomy): domain Eukaryota; kingdom Viridiplantae; phylum Streptophyta; class Magnoliopsida; order Fabales; family Fabaceae; genus Astragalus; species Astragalus membranaceus. Next base: position 54,836,554 of record CM076854.1, on the reverse strand, counting down.
ACTTCAGAGAGTACAACAACTAAGACCTACCATGTCAGAACACAATGGTTCTGGTAGGGGTACAATTGGTGGAAGATCAAATTCCAGAGGTGGCCGTAGTACAAGAGGTTGTAGATCTGACCCTGGTGGTGGTCCACTCCAGGGAGGTAGAGGTCCAATCACTCATTCTGTCACAATACATGATCCAGATGACTGGTACAAGCAGCAAGTCATAAATCAAGGTTCTGGAGACATGGTTAATGACAGGGATAGGCCCATGAGAGACTATGATGTGTTTCATCCTCAAACAATGCAAACTAGCACAGCTAGACCTGCTCTCAATACAGCTCATTTTGAATTCAAACCCATGATGTTCCAAATGCTTCAAACTGTGGGACAATTTGGTGGTTCTCCTCAAGAGGACCCATATTCACATGTAAAACAATTTTTTGAAGTTTGTAGTAACTTCCTCATCCCTGGTGTTAGTGAAGATGCCTTTAGATTAAAACTTTTTCCATATTCCCTGAAGGATAGAGCTAAGTGCTGGTTAAATTCTCTAGAACCTAACTCTATCCATACATGGAATGAAATGGCAGAAAAATTTTTAGCAAAATATTTTCCACCAAACAAAAATGCCAGAATGAGGAATGATATTACTTCATTTAAACAAAAAGATGGTGAATCACTGTATGAAGCATGGGAAAGATGGAAAGAGTTGTTGAGAAAATGTCCTCATCATGGGATACATTATGGCATTCAGATGGAAATTTTTTACAATGGGTTGGAGCAACAAACCAGACTCATGTTAGATGCCTCATCTGGAGGAGTGATTCTAAACTCATCATACAATGAAACTTGTGAATTGATAGAGCTCATTGCAACCAACAGCTCCCAATGGCCTACTGAGAGGCTCAACTCAATGAAGAAGGTAGCTGGGGTCCATGAAATTAGTGAAGTATCTGCTCTATTAGCACAAGTGGCTTCCCTCACAAACATGATAAATAATCTCAACACTTCAAGTGCTACAGCGCCTGATGCTGTAGCGTCTGCAAATTCATCAATGGCTATAATTGAACAAGCCCCTCCAGGAGAAGCCAGTTGTGTATACCATGGAGGAGGCCATCTCTATGAAGAATATCCAGCCAATCCTGTCTCTGTTAATCATGTGGGATTCAACAAGAATTACAATCCCTATTCAAATACTTATAATCTTGGCTGGAAGAATCAGCCTAACTTCAGATGGGGTGGTAACAATGCTGCAGCAACAAATTCAAATGTACTTGCTGTGCCACCAGAATTTCCTGCTCAAAACCATCAAAGACAAGATGCCCCAGCTATGGATAACTCTATTGAAACTCTGTTGAAATCCTTCATGAGTGATTGTAAAAAAACTTTGCAAACTCATGAAGCCTCTATAAAGAATTTGGAAATCCAAGTGGGGCAGATAGCCTCTGCTCTCACCCAAAGGCCTAGTGGATCATTACCTTCCACTACAGAAGCTTCAACTTCTAATGCCGCAAGGAAGGAGCATGTAAATGCTATATCTCTGAGAAGTGGGAAAGATTTGATAGGGTCATCTTCAGTAACAGGTGATGGTAGAAAGAAAAAGAAAAAAATAGAAAAATTGAGAAAGAAAAAAATACTTCTGATGCTATAGCACCCACTGCTATAGCGTCTGATCCTGTACATGTGCCACCACCTAAGCTTGTTCCAGAATACCCTCCTCCTCCTTTTCCACAGAGGTTGAAGCAGGCTCATGAGAACAAGTTGGTAAATTCTTGGATGTGCTGAAACAACTCCACATCAATGTTCCCTTGCTGGAAGCACTTCAACAAATTCCCAACTATGCAAAAATTTTGAAGGAAGTGCTCACCAAGAGGAAGAGATTAGGGGAGTTTGAGACAGTAGCAATGATTGGAGAATGCACCATGATCATGCAGAACAAGATCCCAAGGAAATTGAAGGATCCTAGCAGTTTCACAATACCATGTTCTATGGGTAAATCTTATTCTGGCCGTGCACTATGCGATTTGGGGGCAAGCATCAACTTGATGCCCAAATCCATATTTAAACAGCTTGGTATGGGTATTGTGAGACCTACCACTCTCATGCTTCAGTTAGCAGATAGGTCCATAGCCTATCCTGAGGGGATAATAGAGGATGTGCTCATTAAAGTTGACAAATTTGTTTTTCCTGTGGATTTTTTTGTTTTTGATTTTGATGCAGATAATGAGGTTCCTATCATTCTTGGGAGACCATTCCTAGCTACTGTCCAGACTTTGATTGATGTCCAGAAGGGAGAACTGACTATGAGAGTCAATGATCAAGAGATTAAATTTAATGTGATGAATGCTCTCAAGTCCCCAGATGCCGGAACTGCGGAGTGTTCTTTTGTGGTGTCTCTTGATTATGTTATTCAAAAACACTTCCACAAGCAAGGTGACCACTTGGTCAAGGCTCTTGCCAACACTGAAAAAGAAAAGCTTGTGGAAGAAGTGTGTTACAAGGTGAGGCTGATCTCAATGAGATCTCTAAGGAGAGTGAGGGAGGAAGAGAGGGATCAGAAGAAGAGAGTGCTAAGGAGATTGAGCATGAGGCAGGCCCTAAAGCAACCCTCAACCAACAACAAACCCCATCACCCCAATCCCCACCTCACAAAAACTCATCCCCACAATCACCACCCAAACAGCCCATACCACCACCTTCACCACCAAAAAACACCAAATGCACTCAAGTCATTGCTGAAATCAAACAACCAGAAACCACCCAGCCAACACAATGGTCAAAACCAAAAGCTGAAGAAAACCTTGCTGTAGCATCTGTTGCTACAACATCTGCTGAACAAGTGAATGTAGCAACAACTACTGTGGATATGTTTGATGAAGCAACCAACACTACCTTCAAGGTGAATGGCCAAAGAATGAAGCAATACTATGGTGAACATAAGGTCAGGGACAAGACCACCATTGAACTTCAAGACCTCTAACAAAAGAGGAAGTTTGGCTGAAGACTCTTAAAGCAAGCGCTCCTGGGAGGCAACTCATGGATTTGAACTAACAATTCTGTGTTTTTAATTTTTCTTTTGTGCAGGAGTGAATTTTGTGAAGTGAGAAAAGAATCATGTAGTAGTTGTTGTGGTAGCAGTAGATGCTATAATGTTTGATGGCTGCCAATATGGAGGCTGAGGTGGTAGTAACAAAGGAATCACCAAAGAAGAAGGTCAATGCATCCAACAGCAAAACCACCAGAGCACCCACCAGAGTAAGCAACAGGCTCAAGTCCGGGTTAGCAAAGAAGTAGCCTAACCCTTCTAAAAAAAGTCTGTTCCTGTGCCTAACAACATGTTTAAAATTTTGCATGTTAGGTGCCATAGGCCTCTCCCTTTAGTATGCATGAGTAGTGGGGACACCGCTGGGTCTTAAGTTGGGGGGACGACCTTACATGTTTATGTTGTTAAGTGTTGTTGAATGAATGGATTTCTGGATTTCTGGGATGTTCAGAATGAACAATTCATACAAGAAAATGAAAAGAGAAGAGCTACTCGAGGTCGAGACCCACATTTAGTTGTTGTGGATGTGGAGGATGATTCAGACCATGATGATACAGCTTAGCCCACAACAGAAAACATCTCAGCCGAGATTGTCAAAGGGAGAGTCTACTCTTGCCCCGCTCTAAGACTTGCAATGGGAAAAGAGAAAGAAGACTCTGAAGACAAGACTCAATACTATTTTGACATCTCTAAGACAGACCAAATCTTCGATTATCTATTGAAGGACAAACAAAGATATCAAGTTATAAGATTCTCCCCTCCTGAATAGTTAAATGGCAAGAAATATTGCAAGTGGCATAATTCATATTACCATGCCACGTCAAACTGTATAGTTTTCATAAAAGCTATTCAGAAGGATATCAAGGAGGGAAGGTTCAGACTGACTGACAAGGCCGAGATGACTATTGACACCGACCCTTTCCTAATCACGGGCATCAATGTGATATCCTTCTCAGGAGAGATGATAAGGGGAAGGTAAGAAGTAGTACATGTGGGTACCAAAACAAGAGACCCTTGCTAGAGTTAGACACTCGATTTTTGACCGATTAGAAGCCCCTGTGGACGATTCCTCGGTGTTAGACCGCATGGCTTACTGATAAACTCCATTGCAGTGCATTTTTAGAGATACTTTTTAGTCATTTTTTAATAATAATATAAATCACTGACTTAATTTACTCTTTATTTTCAGAAAGAAAGAAAAAGATCAAAAGCATCAAAGTCCCACTTAATACCACTTATTGATATATATATATGGGCCGACAATTGTTAAAAGAAAAATGTTTGTAGCCGTGAATTGCAGAAAAGGTCGTGTGGCAATTAGGGAAAAGAGAGAAAGCCCAAGTGTGGGCATGAAGCTGGACAAAATCAGCAATTGAAAAATAGCAAGTAACCGAGTCTTATGTATTTACAGACACCCCCCCCCCCCCCAATTTCTGAATTTTTAAAGGTTCGAAAGTTTGGAACCGTATTGGTTCGAAACCAAACTTCCGAACTTGTGTAATCACCACAAGCCCCACTTTACCCACAACCACACGCACCGATATACAACCTGTGTAATCATCATGGAATTTAACGAGGCCCCAAATTAATTGTACGGGATGGAGTATCCCCTATACTCCCGTTAATACAATTTCTCTCTTATCGAAAAAAAATCGTTGAATTGAAACATTAAAGCAATTTAGTTAGGACCTATAAAAAGTGTTGCATACGTTCGAATATGCTTGAGAAATTTATTCGAACTCAAAAATTTGGAGTAGCAATTTTAACAAAGAATTAAAGCAATCAACTAAATTTATAACTCAAAAATGTGTTTGATTTGTGAGTAACTGAAAATATATATTTATTGAAGTTGAAACGATTTCCGAAATGAAGGAAAACGGAAGAGATAAGAACGAAGAGAAAGTCCAAGATAACAAGGTTTGGGGAGTTTGAATCTTCGGTTTAATTTGTGCAAGTGCCACAACATTCGCCGTGAGTTCTTCGCTTTCCATTTTGCAGCAAGTGATATGGGACTTCTCCTGGCTTCGGAACCTCTTCTTCAGCCACTTTCTATGGCGTGTGTCACAGAACACAGGTTCGGAACCGGAACGGTTCCAAACTTCCGAACCTTTAAAAATTCAGAAATGGGGGGGGGGGGGTTGGGAGTGCGTTTTACGTGAGGGTATTTTTGGGAGTTTGGGGGTGTCCAGCGAGTAGAGGGGGAGTTGTACGAAGTATGGGCCATTGAAAAATAGCAAAATACGTTAACTAAAGAAAGGCCGAGAATTGGAAAGCAAGGCAAGCACGGAACCCTAGTGATCCTCAGGTATAAATGCTGCACTTTACAACTAATGAAGGGAAGCCGTAATTGACATAAAAAAGTGGCACTGCACTATGGAGCCGTACTAACACACTCACGTAGCGCATAGGAGAGGAGAATAATGTGGGTATTATTCTTGACACTGTGAGAGAGCTCAGAAGCAGAAAAAGGAGATTGAAGACATAGATCAAAACTTTCTCTATTTTACGAGTTATTTTTTATCTTTGTATTTTATGAACCTTATTTTTATTTTATTGTTCTTGATGACTTTGGATATCTAAATCCTCTTCTAGGGTCTTAGGCGAATCTTGCATTCTTAGAGACCTTTTTAAGTTCAAATTTCTGGTCTGAATTCCTATTTTTATTTCAATTGATATTGTCCTATTGATTTAATCACATAGTTAGGATTGATCACTCTTTGCATGTTCATAATCAATTAGTTGATCAGCGACCGTACTGAAATTAGTTGGTAGACCTATACGATAATTGTGGCTATAATTAATGAATGACCAAACTTTAATTTCGTCTTCCAGTCATTCAACTTTTTTGTTCTTTATGCTTTTCTTGAATTTAAATTCTTGCATGACCAAACAATGGTTAATTTAGGAAAAAGAATATTAATCGAGAATGACCAAACGGATTAATAGTTTTAGTAAATGGATTGGTAATTACATAAAATAAAGGAATTCGGGTAGAATTAGACATAGGGGAATCTAAGCTTGCAAGTGAAACCGTGACCCTAGGCCTCTCTCCATTGATTAAATTTTACATTTTAATTCTTGCTATTATTATTTTTTTGCTTCTATAATCATCAAATTATTAGTTCGTCTAAACAATATATAATCATCTTGATTAGTTTGGTACTTGTTAATTAATCCCTATGGATACGATAATCTTTTATACTACTTCTGCGAAAGAGTACACTTGCTCTAAGTGTGTTTTTAACGCAACAAGTCTTTGGCGCCGTTGCCGGGGTTTAATTTAGCAATATTAAACAAAAAAGATTTGTATTGCTTTAGAAAAAAATTCTTTAGTTTTATTATTAATTTTTTTTGGAAAAATATATATATAAAAAAAAGCTGCTAATACTTTTTCAAGAGACTGTTGCAGTTCACCTTGTTTTGCAGCGAAAGGCCTAAACCATGGTTAAAACTCTTGGAAATTACATTAAAGAAGCAAAGGAACAAAGGAATTTAGAGACGTCAACTTGGTATATACCGCCACAATGTCAAGGCCCAATTCGTCCTCCTTATGAGCCTTATTCAGACTATTGGGATGACTACGAGCCACTTCCCATTGAAAATTGGTGGGAAAGTCACAAGAATCCAAAACGGAGAGCAACTCTAGATGAATATATTAGTGAGTTAAACGAGACAATCGTGCAAAAGAGTTTAGAGTTTCTGGCTTGGGTCCCTTAAGAGACAATCTCAACCCCTCCTCCTTGTGATCCTTATTCCTCTAATTGAGATGACTTGTATAAACCCCAAAAATTGCATAGGCAAGGGGAGGAAAAATTTGCTAGGTGGGGTGGACAAAATTGATACCATGACGAAACAAATCTCAAGTCTCATTGCTTTGTTATCTCAAGAGGCCCAAGAAACTCATTCGCAAACTAAGTCTACCCGAAATGAAGAAGTTGAGCAATACAAAAAGTATTCCTATGATAGATAAAGGTGTCTCCATGGAATATAATTTGGAGGAAGAAACTCTCAAGAAAGATGAAGAGACACCTACTGAAGGGAGTCGAATCAAAATAGTAGCTCCAACCGAAGGGAGTCATATTGAAACAAAAGATACTACTATAGGGAGCATTTGTGAGGACAGTGAGAAAGATCCCATGGTTCTTGATTTGTAGAAAAATGAGATAGTCCCAAATTTTGGGCAAATTATTTTATCCATTGGTTCTGCTGTAATTGAGGTTCATAGGGGAAAGGTAACTTTAAGGAGTGGTAAAGAAGATGATGTTATTAAAGCTTTAAATTCCAATGAAATCTTCTCTTCTTTAACTTCTCCTTATTTTGATGATGTGGTTTAAACTAACATTTTTAGTGATTTAAAGATGCGGGACTTTTTGGAAAAAATTCTTATTTTGCAGGATCCTAGCATAGTGGTGGGTGTAGATACAATAAAAATTTCACCATCCTTTGAAGTTCATCCGCCACGTGGAAAAAGAGGGAACAATGTGAAGGTACACAACGTTAGATGTTAAATTTGCTGTCGGAGAGCCCCTTGATTAAGCACCAACTATCGTCAGGCTCACGACGTTAAACAAGCGCTTCGCAGGAGGCAACTTGTGTTTTATTTTCAGTTATTTTTATTTTGCTTTTGTTTTGCTTTGATTTTAGGAATAAGCTCAGACTGCTAGCTCTCTCAGGGAAGTCCTCATTTATTTATTTATTTTGCATTGATGACATACTTCATGCTAGTGTGGGGGAGGAGATTATATTTTGTCATTTGATCTCTATTAATGCATATACCCACTACATATGTTGATAGCATTTTTTCTGGTCTGTCTTTGAATGAGTTTTGAATTGTGCTTAAAAAGAAATAGAGATTATGCCTTTTTGGGACCCCATAATTAATTTATTTGACATACTTGTGCTTGATTGTAACTATGGGGTTGTCCTTAGAAAGCTGATAATTAACATTTGTGTCTGTTGAGTACTTTTTGTGAACTAGCTTCTAAATGTGAGATTTGAGCCTTCATAAGGGGATTGATATTAAATCATAAATACTTACCCCTTTTGTCTCTATGAGTGTGTTTCCCAATATGCTACATTCTAGAATTTTTTTTTGACCACAAGGCGAAAATTGATTTGCGTCATGTAAAAAGATTTGAGGAATTTAGGTATTTTCTGGCCTCAGAGTTTTTTATTGAAATTATCCATTAGTTTCCCTGTATGGGCCTATTTGTTATATATTTCTTTGGTACCGAGTCTTATGTATTTATAGACACCCCCTCCCAATTTCTGAATGTTTAAAGGTTCGGAAGTTTGGAACCGTACCGATTCGAAACCAAACTTCTGAACCTGTGTAATCACCGCAAGCCCCAATTTACCCCCACAACCACACGCACCGATATTCAACCTGTGTAATCATCGTTGAATTTAAGGAGGCCCGAAATTAATTGTACGAGTTGGAGTATCCCCTATGCTCCCGTTAATACAATTTCTCACTTATCGAAAAAAATCGTTGAATTGAAACATTAAAGCAATTTAGTTAGGACCTATAAAAAGTGCTGCATACGTTCGAATATGCTTGAGAAATTTATTCGAACTCAAATTTATAATTCAATAGATCACAACCTACAATTTTGGAGAAGCAATTCTCACAAACAATTAAAGCAATCAACTAAATTTATAACTCAAATATATGTTTGATTGTGAGTAACTGAAAATATATATTTATTGAAGTTGAAACGATTTCCGAAATGAAGGAAAATGGAAGTGATAAGAACGAATAGAAAGTCCAAGATAACAAGGTTTGGGGAGTTTGCATATTTGGTTTAATTTGTGCAACTTCCACAACATTCACCGTGAGTTCCTCGCTTTCCATTTTGCAACAATTGATATGGGACTTCTCGTGGCTTCGGAACCTCTTCTTCAGCCACTGTCTATGGCGTGTGTCACAGAACACAGGTTCAGAAGTTTGGTTCTGAACTGTTACGGTTCCAAACCTCTGAACCTTTAAAAATTTAGAAATTGGGAGGGGGGTTGGGAGTGTGTTTCACGTGAAGGTATTTTGGGGATATTGGGGAGTTTGGGGTGTGCAGTGAGTAGAGGGGGAGTTATACGAAGTATGAGCCATTGAAAAATAGCAAAAGACGTTAACTAAAGAAAGGCCGAGAATTGGAAAGCAAGGCAAGCACCGAACCCTAGTGATCCTCAAGTATAAATGCATCACTTTACAACTAATGAAGGGAAGCCGTAATTGACTTAAAAAAACGGCACTGCACTATGGAGCCGTACTAACACACTCACGTAGCGCATAGGAGAGAAGAATAATTTGGGTATCGTTCTTGACACTGTGAGAGAGTTCAGAAGCAGAAAAAGGAGATTGAAGACATAGATCAAGACTTTCTCTATTTTACGGGTTATTTTTTATCTTTGTATTTTATGAACCTTATTTTTATTTTATTGTTCATGATGACTTTGGATATCTAAATCCTCTTCTAGGGTCTTAGGCGAATCTTGCATTCTTAGAATCCTTTTTATGTTCAAATTTCTGGTTTGAATTCCTATTTTTATTCCAATTGATATTGTCTTATTGATTTAATCACATACTTAGGATTGATCACCCTTTGCATGTTCATAATCAATTAGTTGATCAGCGACCGTACTGCAATTAGTTGGTAGACCTATAGGAAAATTGGGGCTATAATTAATGAATAACCAAACTTTAATTTAGTCTTCCAGTCATTCAACCTTTTTGTTCTTTCTGCTTTTCTTGAATTTAAATTTTTGCATGACCAACCAAGGGTTAATTTAGTAAAAAGAATATTTATCACGAATGACCAAACACATTAATAGTTTTAGTAAAAGGATTGGTAATTAAATAAAATAAAGGAATTTAGGTAGAATTTGACATAGGGAAATCGAAGCTTGCAAGTGAAACCGTGACCTTGGGCCTCTCTCCATTGATTAAACTTTACATTTATTTTTTTTATTTTGCTTTTATAATCATCAAATTATTAGTTCGTCTAAACAATATATAATCTTGATTAGTTTGGTACTTGTTAATTAATCCCTGTGGATACGATAATCTTTTATACTACTTCTGCGAAAGAGTACACTTGCTTTAAGTGTGTTTTTAATGCAACACTTACCTTCACTACAGGTTAGAAGTAGGAAGACCAAGCCAACCGGGGAGGCAATCTAAGAAGTTGCCGAAGCCTGGTAGGCTCACACAAGAATTGAGAGAGCTTCACTTGTTCATGAAGAACGCCGAGGGAGGGAAACCTCAGCCGAGGGAGCCAAAACCAGGACCTAAACAGCTCCTGCCTAGGGAGAAAAATCAGGCAGACTGCTTTGACTAGCCTCAATAATGAACCTATCTCGAAAGGAAAGAGGAGAGTGGGAAAGGTCACAATGGAGAAAGGAGTGGCTACTGTTGATATTACTGAATACATTGTAATTTTCATTGCTTTGAATAGTCAATGCCTATGTGGCACACACTAGGCCTAGTTAGTTTTCCACCTGCATATATACCTCACTTCTGTTAATATATTTTTCATTCACTTTCTTGTAGAAAATTTTTCTCTCTTCGACAAGACATTTGTTGACTCTCTGTCATATGATATAAGTTGCTTAATTTTAGAACCAAAACTACAAGGATTTGATTGTAATTCTGTTGATTGCCGGGGAACTAGCTTAGTTTAGATCAATGTATTAGGATTCATTTTGTAAGCTAATTCTCTCACTCCTGGTGCCAATTGCAATGGAAGACCTTCAAGTTGTCATGGCATCAACTAGCGAACCAGACATTTGCCTAGTGGTGCAATAGGAAGCTGAAGGAGACATTCTGTCACTTTTCGCGTCGCGACCAGGAGGCGTCGTGTCGCGACGCAGCGAAGCCTTTTCACAGGAGAACTTTCTGTCACTTTTTGCGTCGCGACGCGATGGTTAACCGAAAACTAGGGCTTTTAAGCAGTTTTCAGCGAATTTTTGAGGGACGGATCCATTGGAGCGCAACCAAGGTTTAGAGCAGCTGAGAGAGACGAATTTGGAGGCTTCCAGGCACTTGGGAACAAGGGTTTGAAGGTTCTCATGACTTCCTTGACTTGTATTGTCTCTTTTATCTTAGTTTGTACTTCTCTGATCATGTGTAACTAAATTTCTCAGATTAGGGAGAGATGATTCTCCCCAAACCTATCTATTGAACACTTTGCTATGGTTAATTCAGTTGTTTGCTGATTTATCATATGTCTAGACCTCTATGTTTAATGCTTTATTACTACATATGATAGTTTTAATGATTTAGGGTTTATGATCACCATAGGAATATGGGGTTGTAGGCTTGAAATTGGGGGTCTAGATCACATACTTGTTATCATAGGAATATGGAACCATAGGTTTGTGGATTCTCTAGTTCTAGGACTTTATGCTTTACCTATTGGCATGAATCACCTAAGGAATTAGGGTATCTCAATTAGGTAAAAGGGGTTTTGAGGCAAGGAATTGTCCTTAACCTAAATTAGTGAACTGAATCTGGTATATTGAATAAACAACTTGAAATTAACTTAAGGTTCATGTGATAGGTGAAGGGAGAGGATTCGATCCTTAATCGCTTTTCTTGCTTTGTTAAACAAACGCTTTATTTCACGGTTACTATAATTTCAAATTAATTCAATTTTCACATGTAAGATCTAATAACTTAGCCATTGTTAACAGAGCGATAACGATCCTTAAAGATCCTTCCAATGGCGACGCGAGACAACGGTGGCGGTGGGATTCTATCGAACCTCCCTGTCTTCATTGGAAAGGACTACGAACGGTGGTGTGCGCAGATGAAGGTCCTGTTTCGCTTTCAAGATGTACTTGAAATCGTTGATGAGGGTGTTCCACCACTGGCAGCAAACGCCACTGAAGCGCAGAGGAACAACCACCATGCATTACGGAAGAGAGATGGAAAAGGGTTGTTCTTGATTCACCAAAGCGTTGATTCAAACATTCTGAATTTTATCATTGACTGTGATTTCGCGAAGAACGCGTGGGACATCTTCAAGAATGCTTATGGAGGAGCAGATAGATTGAAGAAAATTCGTCTGCAGTCATTCCGAAAGCGATATGAAGCACTGAGGATGAAAGATGGAGAATCAATTGGTGAATTCATTACAAGGTTAGTAGCTTTAACCAATCAGATGAAAAGCAATGGTAAAACTGTATCTGAAACAAGTAAAGTAGAGAAAATCCTTAGATCCTTAACCCAAGAATTTGACTATGTTGTTACTGCAATTGAGGAATCCAAAAACCTAGATGAAATGAAGTTAGATGAGCTTCAAGGTTCTTTGGAGGCACACGAATTGAGAATTAGACAAAGAAGTTCATAAAAGGATTCTGAACAAGCTTTGTTATCTCAATCCTCCAAAAGGAATTGGAAGGCAGGCAGCAAGAAAGAAAAGGGAAAATGGAAGAGTAAAGATAAAGATTCTGGTAACAAGAAAGATGAACATAAGAACTCTGATAGTAAAAAATCTGATCTGAGTAAGATCCAATGCTACAATTGTCAGCAATTTGGGCACTATAGGAACAAATGCAAGAACAAGAAAGTTCCTAGGGATAGAGATGCAGAAGCCAAATTTGCAGATGATGATAACTCTGACTCTGATTCAGATGGATTGGTACTAATGGCAGTCATAGATGATGAGATTGAAGAAGACATTCATCTCAATGAAATTGTTGCTGAGAGTAGTGAGCAAGACAGTGGAAACACTTGTAATGCTCAAAATACTTGTACAATAGTTGTGGGGCAAGGCAGTGGAGACACTGGTGATGCCTCCAACATTGCCAGAAATGATGATGAATGCTTATCTCTCATGACAGTCACTGATACTGAATTGCTACTGCTGAAAGCAGATACAAATGAAGATGATGAGAAGTCTGATGAATGGTATTTGGATACAGGCTGCTCAAATCATATGTGTTGTCACAAGAAATGGTTCATTAAAATGAAGTAAATAAGCAAGAGGATCAGGTTTGCAGATAACAAAAAAGTCATGGCAAAAGGCATAGGCACAGTGAAGATCTTAACAAAGTATGGAAAATGGTCCTATATCCAAGAAGTGTTCTATGGGCCAAATATGAGAAGCAACCTGCTTAGTCTTGTTCAGTTGATAGAAAAGAAGTATTCTGTTGCAATGGAAGATGATCATCTCAGATTGTTTGACCCAAACAAGAGACTAATTCTGAAGGTTCCAATGCTGAGAAACAGAACATTCAAGGTCAAGTTGCAAGTAATCGAAGAGCAATGCCTCACAACCACTGTTGATGATGAGAACTGGAAGTGGCACAGAAGATTTGGTCACCTAAATTTCAAGAGCTTGAGTACCTTACAAGATAAAGGGATGGTATATGGCCTGCCAGCAGTAAAGATACCTGGTGAGCTATGTGAAAAATGTTGTGAGTCAAAACAACCTAGGAAAGCTTTCAAGACAGAAACACCAGGGAGAGCAGAAAAGAAACTAGAAGTGATATTCTCTGATGTATGTGGTCCATTTGATGTCAGGTCATTGGGTGGAAACAGTTACTTCGTGACATTTATTGATGAATACACTAGAATGACATGGGTGTATCCAATCAAGAGAAAGAGTGAAGTGCTTGGAATTTTTAAGAATTTCAAGACAATGATTGAAAAACAAAGTGAATGTTCAATCAAGACTCTATGAACAGATGGAGGAGGTGAATATAACTCACATGAATTTGCAAAATTCTATGAGAATGAAGGCATCATTCATGAAGTAACTGCACCATAGACACCTCAGCATAATGGCAGTGCTGAAAGGAGAAATAGGGCCATCCTAAACATGGTAAGAAGCATGATGAAGGAAAAGGAATTACCTCATTGTCTATGGGGTAGACACAACAGTGTACATTTTGAATAAATCTCCAACTAAGAAGCTAATTAGGAAGACACCTAAGGAAGCTTGGCTAGGAAGAAAGCCAAGTGTCAATTTGTGTGTTATCATTCGGAAACAAGTAAAGTAGAGAAAATCCTTAGATCCTTAAGAAGAAGCTAATTTGGAGCTAAATTGTACTTGAAGACCTCCAATTTGTGTGTTATCATTCGGCGAACCAGACACTTGCCCGGAGATGCAGCACAATTGGGAAGATTTGGGTTTCTGAGCAATTTCGCGTCGCGACCAGGAGGGTTCGCGTCGCGAAGGAAGCATAAAACAGGAGGATTGTTGATTCTGTGCAATATCGCGTCGCGATGGCTACGGGTCGCGTCGCGATGGACTTCAGAAAGTTAGGTTAAATATCAGTTTTCAGCGAATTGTTCAGGGACTTCGTCTGGAGAGCAATGCTAGGGTTTGGTGTAACACCCTTTTCTACCCGGTAATTTATTTACTAAAAATCAGAGTTTCTTTTTTTTTCTTTAAAAATCATATTTCACCACATGGGATGTCACACATAAATCCACACCACATCATGCATCAATATAAAATAGTTTCATCGTCAATAGTAACGCGATACATAGCACATCACGACTGGGGTGAGCTCAAAACGCTCAATTCAATCAACATAGTAAAAACTCAGCATCTACGCAGCAGAAAGTCATAAAAACATCAACTACAACTGTCAAATAATCAAAAGAACTAAGGTTCATTCCCTCCCCACTGACACTACAAGAATTTCGCCCATTTCCGGCGGGGCATTTCCGGCGGATTAAATCCGCCAGTAAATTACCGGCGGATTTTGGGCGTTACCGGCGGATTTAATCCCCCGGTAATTTACCGGCGGATTATGAGCGTTACCGGCGGATTTTTGAGCGTTACCGGCGGAATTGTTTTGCGTAAAATTCTTTTTTTTTTTAAAAATAATCCGCCGGAAATGGCTATTGCCGGCGGATTTTTAAAATTTTTTTTTATTATTTTTTTAAAAAAATCCGCCGGTAACGCACATTACCGGCGGATTTATCCGCCGGTAATTACCGGCGGATAAATCCGCCGGTAATGTGCGTTACCGGCGGATTTTTTTAAAAAAATAATAAAAAAAAATTTTAAAAATCCGCCGGCAATAGCCATTTCCGGCGGATTATTTTTAAAAAATTATTTATTTAATTTTTTTACACTCTTTCTCCTACACTCTTTCTCATTTCCTATAAATACAACTTTCTCCTACACTCTTCTCATTCTCTCATTTCACTCTTTATTTCCTTCTCATACTCTCCAATCTCCATAAATTTCTCTACATATCTCTCTTTCATATTTCTCTCAAATCTTTATTTCCTCTTTCTTCTTCCTTCTCATTCAATCTCTTATCAAATCTTCTCACATACATACACTCCTTTTTTCTCAATCTCTTCTCAAAATCTTCACACATTGATACACTTTATTCTCAAAATCTTCACACATTTATACATTTATACACTTTCTTCTCAATCTCACATACATACACTTTATTTTTCTCAATCTCTTCACATAAATAATTAAATAATTAAAATAATATTAATTTTTTAAATAAACGAATTTTAAAAAAGAAATAAATTAAATAATAAATAAATAAATTAAAATAAACGAATTTAAAAAAGAAATAAATTTAAAAAAACAAAAAAAATTAAATAATATTAATTTTTTAAATTAACCTATTTAAAAAACATTTTTTTAAAAAAAATTAAATAATTACCGGCGGATTTCGGGTGATTACCGGCGGATTTTTAAAAAAAAAAAAAATTTAGAATTTTTTTAAAAATAATTACCGGCGGATTTTTCCGACGGAAAATCCGCTGGAAATTACCGGCGGAAAATCCGCCGGAAATTACCGGCGGAAAATCCGCCGGTGACCGTTACCTGCGGATGAATTTCCGGCGGGCAAAATCTGCCGGTAATGTTGTCGAAGTTACCTAAGTCTTCACTCGAGATCACCTGCACGTTACCGCATAGGGGTAACATTCAAACAGAAAGAGTGAGTTCATCTAACATTATAATAGTGCATATGATCAGTATTATGCTAGAGCTACAACGCTATATAAACCACATCGCAACATCAAATCAGTCATCACTGCAAGTCATCACAATGTCATGAACGTGTATGAAATGCAACCCATCACAACAGGCGTATGCATGTGGTACCTGTCATCATCGTCACTAAATAGCCTTTATGGCGTCATCGTCAGTTATTTATGCACATGATATGCATGAAGCACCATGATATGCACCAGGGACAGTCACATACAATCACAATCAACTTAGTGATCCATCACTTACCAATTGGCCAATAAAAGGCACGTCACCTGTCAGGTTATCATCACACATATCATTGCCACTAACACTCATCGTCATTAATATCATCATCGCTAATAGCCTTTATGGCGTCATCGTCACTGATAAAACCGCAACTTATATTCATCGTCAATACCATCGTCAATCAAAATAATAGCCACTAGGGGCATTGTCGTCAAAAACATCAACACATCATTATTGACACCGGGACCCTAATATTACCGATTACACCAAAAGGTTTTACTCCAGCTCACGACACCAAAAAAGGACACCAAAAAGGGTTTTAGACACCGAAATAATTTTACAACGCCAACAACAACGACCACCGGGGACAGCCACTTGAGGCGCCCAGAAACCATCAGAAAAATAATAATTTTTACCTTAAAATAGAATATACCAGTAGGAAACTGAATAAGCTTCACAACGCACTTTGAAACACTTAAAACGGACACCCGAGTCAAAAGATATGTCAAAAACAAAACCGGGAAAAATTGAGGAACATCCTGCAAATGGCGCCCAGGCACTGGGCGCCGAGCAGGCAACACGCAACACAGACACAAGGCGCCCTTGGCGCCCCTGCGCCAAGACACAGCGCGCAACACACACGGAAAACTGGCGCCCATGGCGCCCCTGCGCCAAGACAGCGCGCAACACCCAGACACAAGTGCCCAAGCACAGGGCGCCAAGGCGCCCCTGCGCCAAGACACAAACACGCACCCACACACACAGCAACACACTCACACACCTTGGCACACGGCGCCCATGCACTGGGCGCCAAAAGTAGAATGGCAACAACTTGGCACACGGCGCCCACACCCAGGGCGCCAAACACAGGAACCCACACACAGCACACTGGCACACCGAGACACAACCAGACACGGCGCCCAGGCACTGGGCGCCAAAAACAGCAACAGAACACCAGGCCAACACAGACAGGCACGGCGCCCAGGCACAGGGCGCCATTTCCTGCGACACAAACACCACACGCAACACACTTAAACACGGCGCCCATGCACTGGGCGCCTAAAACAGAACATGCACAAGACATCCAACGCAACACAATTGGCCACGGCGCCCATGCACAGGGCGCCAAAAACAGCACCACGCCAAGACACCAAAACGCAACATCCTTGGCCACGGCGCCCATGCACTGGGCGCCAAAATCAGCACACTTAGACATGGCGCCCAAGGCGCCTAGGTTTCACAAATTCTTGTTTCATCATCAAATCAAAACACCAATTCAAATCACCAAGGTTAAATCACCAACATGAACATCAATTATCATAGTCCACCCAATTAACATCAATTGAAGACACCATCAACAAATATTCAAGCACTTGGCATGCAAATCATGGATTTTCAATCACAGGGCATTTTTTTCTCCAATTAGCACATTCATGTTATCTCTATCATCTAATCAACATCAAATCAAATACTAGGCATCATAGGTCTAAGCCCCTACCCTAATACCCATCATACCCACCATTATAGTGAAAGAGAGATCTCACCCTTACCTTAATTGTTAGGATTAGGAGACCCTGGAGAGAAAGTCACCAACAGAACACAGCAACGCAGCTTCTCTTCTTCTCCTTTGGACTATGCGAACTCCTCTTCTTCTCCTCCCTTGGGATTCGCGCCGCCCCTCCTTCTCTCTTTCTCTCCTCTTCACAATTTCTTTCTTTTCTTTTGCACAAATGAGCCGAAACCCTAAATTTTAGGTTTAAATATGCGCCTAGTCTAGTGGGCCTGGATCGCGGGCTTTCCTTCAGCTTAAGCCCAATTTAATTAGTGCCACCACTTCCTAATGAAATACCACACCTTAATATAACTTATAATTTTAATTATACCGATTAAATATATAAATAAATAATTGAATACCTAAATATTTAATTAAATAATTTAATTAAATATTTGGGCGTTAAATTTGGAGCAGCAGCTGGAGGCGAATTTGGAGGCCTTCCTTCACCTTGGGAACAAGGGTTTGAAGGTTCTAATGGATCCTTTCTTGTGTAATCTTCTCCTACTCTTGATTTCTACTCTTATGATGTTGTCTACTTAGTTTCTTTTGATTAGGGAGAGATGACTTTTCCCAAAACTATCCTATGAATGCTTTGTTATGGTTAATACAATTAGTAGTTTGAATTATCATAAGTCTATGCCTCTGAGTTTAATGCTTTATAGTTACATATGATAATTATAATGATCTAGGTTATGTGATTGCATAGGAATATGGGTTGCATGCTGGATATGGGGTATTAGATCATGTACTTGTGATCACCATAGGAATATGGGGTTGGATGCATGAATTCTTTATTTCTTGAGTTTATTGCTTTACCGATTGGCATGATTCACCTAAGGAATTAGGGTAACTCAATTAGGTAAAAAGGGTTCTGAGGCAAGGAATTGCTCTTAACTCATCATAGTGAATTGAATCTGGTAGTTCAAACAACTAATCTGTAATTAGCTGAAGGTCATAGGATAGCGTAGGGAAGATGAATCAATCCTTAATCGCTTATATCTTGCTTTATTTTCAAACACTATCTTGCATTTAATTTACAAAATCCCAAAAAGATTATCTTTCCGTTTCTGCCGCTAAGAATTAATAAACTTGCCTAATTGATAATAAAACGCAATCCTTGTGGATACGACCGGTACTTACCGTTTAAATTATTACTTGCAACGAATTTGGTACGCTTGCCAAATTGTTACCACTATCATGCAAAATGAAGAAGTGCCAGTGAGGAGGTCATTAAGAAATAGGCAAGTGCCTACAAGACTAAATGATTTTGAGTTGATATCAGATTCTGCCATCTCTGCAGAAGGCAAACTTGTACACTTTGCACTGCTTGCAAAAGGTGAACCGGTGAGTTTGGAGCTGGCTTTGAGGCATGAACAGTGGAAGGAATCTATGTTAGATGAGCTAAGGTCAATTGAAAAGAATAATACATGGGAACTTGCTGATTTTGCCAAA